>JAOBYF010231099.1:0-17705 GCA_025403605.1 Parazoanthus darwini | reverse complement strand
GGTCCCCCCCCCCCCCCCCCCCTCCCCCGATGTCAGTGGTCGATCCCACGGTAATATCGTAGCGTTCTTCACATCCTTACCCGGAATTGTGCAGTAGAAAGGGAATCAAACCCAACAATCATGACATTTAGGGGGAGCCCCCCGGACTTCTTTGCCCTTGTCACCACTTCGTCTTTCTTAACAACTTGCGCATGGTATGCCTCATATCTCCCCTGTGAAGTATTCATTGTCACATGAAGAAACTCCTCATTCAGCTGAAACTTGTCTTGCGACGGATCCAGTTTGCTCGTGGCGCTCATTTTGAAGCCCCAGTCTGTGAAAGGAATTCTCTGTATTGATTCGTAGGCTGCGGCCGTAATATTGTAATCTGTGAATCAGTAAAAAATATTGACGAATGGAATTTGGGATTTAGGCTTTGCAATACCAAAGCGTAACTGACAATTACAACGAGCCATACATACAACTGTTCAACTGTGATAAAACTGTTTGATGTGTTTTCAGAAATAAGAGGATAAAGGATAGAACAAACTCCTGAATAAATGTGTCTTCAGCTGGTTTTTGAAGGTATTTTAAACCTCACTGCTGACGCCATGGTTCCCTGGGAGATGCAGAGGCTCCCTGCGGTTAAGCGAGGGCTGTGAACATTATGACTTGGGAAGAAAAAGGTGAGTGCAAGGGAACTTATGGGAAGGTGGCGCACGCTTCGCCCTTCCCATGACTTCCCGCGCGCCCTCTTCTCGAAGCCTTTGCGGAGGAGAGGCACAAGTGATGTATCGTCGCGAATTGACGATTTGTTGTATATTTACATTTGAGTTCTACAAAATGTACTTCAATAATGGGAGGAGAACGGCAGCAATTAACGTGCTCGACGTGTTGCTAACGTCAGGTACTAAGGCCTGGCTAAACTAGGATACATGTAGCGCGCTATATTGTCGCTTGCTACATGTGTCCTGAATGTTTCTCAGTTTAGCCACCCCAGAAACATTGCAGTGGGTGACAAAATTTGTAGCCGAGACACAAAAATATTTCTGGGAAACATCAGAAACATTTCTTGTATCCGCTACATGTTTCCCATGTTGCTTGATTGCAGCTTGCATGTTTAGCCACCCTAGGACACATGCTGGCAACATTTGGGCTACAATGTAGCGCGCTACATGTATCCTAATTTAGCAAGGCCTTTACATCTAGGCTTTAAGTTTGGTTCAAATATCTAAACCCAAATTAATAATTACTTTTTTCCCTACATACATTTGTTTTAGGTCTCAATTATGTACAAGAGTACAACTAAGGAGAAGACCTAGAGCCCCTTGGTAAAGCTTTGGTTCGAGGGACTTATGGCCAGATAGCCTCTGCAGCATTTAAGAGTGTTAAATTGAAACAAGCAATTATAAAAGTAGTTCTTAATTCTTTGGCCAAAGAATGCTCAGATTTGTGTGCAAGAAAGAACCCTTCTTGTTTGAGAAATTCAAATTCAAGAGAAGACATGTCAAATTTCTCCATGAAGAAGCTCTGTGCAGAGCTATGTGAAAGAGCTCCAATTTTGTACTCTTTCTTGATGACAACTGCAAGCAACCCATCAAGGCAAGACAAACTGAACAAGGAGTGGCTTCCAAGTGTGGGAATGGCTGGCTCAATCCTTTTAAAGAGCAGGAACTGCCACATGAGTGCTGGGGCAAGTTTAGTGTCCGTAATAATAAGACATAGTGCAATGCAGGTAAGTCACGTTTTTGTATGTTTTGGAAAACTTGTATTTTAAACTGTTTTGTGACAAGAATTTGGAAATAGATCATGTGAAACATGTTTACTTACTGTATCACTTATCTGGAACAAATCACAAAATTGTTTTTCCAACAATTTAAATAAATATAGTTATGTAGTGTGTAAATACATATATGGAGACTATCGAGGACTATTTAGCAACAACATTTGTTGACAGTGTTTGGGTTTTGAATGGTTAAACATATACTATGCAAGTATGCAGGGTTTAATTATAGTAAAGCTGCTCGACATGACTAGCTGTGATTGAAAATTTATTCAATCTAATCTCCCTTTTTAACAAAAATAAAAGTATTGTCATTTGGTTCTATAAACTTAGAAAGACAGAATATAGAATCAATAAGTACAGTTAACAAGCAGCAAGTTGATTCTGAACAGACAATAATAAATAATCTATTTCTGTTGTCAAACTAATACAATACACAAAAGGAGTTTATTAGATGTAAATAATGTATCTGTTTACTTGTTAGTAGCTATTATTATCACCTTGCACATTGCATCTTAGAAGTAAGAGATTACTTATTGTCATTTTTTACTCTTATTCAGAACACCTTATCTAGATTGAATGCTATGAAAGTGTCTCTGTCGAACCATAGAACACTGGCCAAACTTGACCTGTACAGCTTGAAGTATGATGAGCAGGTAAAGACCTTCACAACTTCTGAATGCAACAGGCTCCAAGAAATGACACAGCTTCATCAGAAATTCAAAGATCTGAAGACCAGTACTACACCTGAACCACATGATGAGGATGAGCAGCAGAGTACAGTCAGAATAGTAGAGTTCTGAATTGAGAAGAAAATGAAATTGCTAAGCACTGAAGCTCACCCAGGTGCAGCCATAGTCCTGGACAACATTGACATACACCAACACACACACCAGATGATGAGTGACAACCAGGATCCAGATCACCACTGGGTCAATCACATGGCAGTCTTCAACCGAGTGTCTGGGAACCACCTGAATGATGATAGGCCACAGCGTGACATTCTCGATGTGAGAAACATTGAATTTCTCCCAAGCATTTGGGAGCATAAAGAACAGAGGAGAAACTACATAACACTGATATCTCGAGTTTTAGTGGATTGCATCCCTGCTCTTTCATGCCTCAAGTCTGTGTGTGAGAGACATATTCCTCATCCGTACAAGGCTGAAATGTCACAGAAGTCAGTAAAGGTATACAGTCTAACTTTGTTTTGAAAAATTGGACTTGCTTTGCATTGCACACTTGACATTGTTTGCTTCACTGGTCAGAACCCTTAATCAGACTTAGACAGGGATATCAAGTTCTATTGCAAAACCATCATTGATGCTTACATGAAATATAGTGTTTAAACCCATAATTCAATGATTGGCTAAAAATTTGCTTAATATAGAAGAAAACTGCACAAAGTTCCTCAATGGTAGTTTATAGCTTTTCCAATAATTAATAAATAAATATAATGTACAAATAGTAACATGATTTTAACAAATGACACTAATTGCTCCAAATGATTGCCAGAGGCCCTGATAGGAGTATATTCTCCATTTTAATTGTATTTTTGTCCAGGTACCCATGGGTGTTCTCTTCAAGAATGAGAACAAAACTGATGAGATGGTTTCTATTTTGAGGGATGTCCACAAAAGTGTTCCATTTTGTGAAAAGGATGGGAAGAAAGAATTTCGTGGGATGCCTGTTGTTGGTGATCAGCTGACGGTGAAAAGGGGTGTCTATGCAATCCAGGCAGTCCAGAATTCATACACAGATGAGGGGCAACTCAAGGGCCTCTATCCAGCAATAGCAGATTGGCACACATCTGTAAAATTTTTACAGGTACAACTTTGAAAAAATGTTATTTTTCAATGATTCCTGGATAAAGACACACATACTTATATGCATACTAGTGAACATTAACCATTAACTCTATTCCAAAGAATAACCCGAGTCTTGATCTTGAAACAGTCCTATTTGTACATTTGTATACAATTACAATACAAATTGCTTTTTATTTGATGCTGATTATTTTAGAATGATTAACTCTTCTTGGATATAATTAGACCCCAACCTACTGGATAAAGTTGTATTAATAATAAACTTTTTTTTGAAATATTTTTCAGATTTTATTAAATGCATTTAACACTTGTTACCCTTTTTAGCATAATAACAAATTAATTGTAACTGTTGATACGATGTTCTTTTCACAAAAAAGTCTTAAGTAAAACTTTTGTTTCCGTTTCAAGCTTTTTTACGACAGACACTTCTCAGGAAGATCAGACATTGACAGAGCCACAATGTTTGCTGATCGAAACGTCATAAACAGAAGGAATGTGAGAAGTGATGTTCACAATGCTTGGGCACCTTGCAAGTCCTTTGCAGTCCTTGAGATTGATGCAAGAATAATTGCTGCTGGAATCAAAGTTCTTGAAATGGAGTCCATTGATGCCAACCCCAGCAGAAACAAGTTACCAACCAGCATTGCTGGTGCTAGTAATGTGATTAAGAAGTTATATTTAGATAGAATTGCAGCTGAGGTTGTTGACAGCTTCGTTGTTGATATGGATAAGTTTGATGATTTTGTAAGTTACACATTTACCGAACAGGAGAGACAAGATTATATAGACAATCAGCCTCTGACACCTGATGGAAGATTTCCATGCAGGTTCATTGGCTGTGACAAATCATTCAAGCATGATAGGAAGAGAAGGCGTGCCCATGAGCTTTTGCACGACCCTCCTCCCCCTGTGCCAAATTCAACTTCTCTGACTTCTGTCAGTCCAACTTCAAATGAACCACAGAAGACAGCTGTCCAACATGATGACATGTTTAATTACAACTGCTCTATCCTTGTCCAGGGGCTGCTGTTCAAAAAATTTTTGGATGCGATATCAGAGGGTGATGGGGATCGGTCGATCCGCTGTTGGAAGTTTATGTTATTGTATTTTAAGGAAGATGGTAGTGGTAGTGTAAAGTATGCCTTGGAAGGGTTACACCTGTTAATGCAACTTAAGGCTCTACTCACCCCAAGAGAAGCCCACCGGTTAATGTGGAACATGACAGTCAACAACAAAGGGGTAGTGGGGGGTAATGTTGCTTTAGATTTAGATTTGGAGCATGAGAATAATTATATGAAGAATGCCATCCGCAATCTGGGTCCAAATCTAACAAAACAAGCTGTCACAAGAATTGCAAGGGCCCAAAATATTACAAAGCAATTAATTGACAAATTTGATGTCGAAACTGGGTTGCGAAAGAGGTCAGGCAGACACACTGTTGCCAGTCAGGAGAAGGATCTCATGGCCATTGTGAACATTCTTGTAGAAGAAGATGTGTTTACCGAGACATTGGGTCGCACATATCATGCGTTTCCAGATTTTCAGTGTGACCCACTTGCCAGCTTGGATTTATCAGATGTGTATAAATGGATTAATAAACACAAAAAGAACATGAGCCTTTCGATCAAACCAAGATAGGGATTGAATGTCATGCCGGTTGCTTTTATGAATATTCCAAATTTGCAACCACACAACAACTATTCCTAACGCAGCAATAGCTTGTAATTGTAATGTTTGTTGTAAATATTGTTCAAACCAAACACAAAAATGTTGCAAGTGTATTAAAGCATTTTGTAAATTCATACCCTGATAATGGTCTCTTTGTTGCTTGTTTGCTTGCTAGAAAATACTTTTATCTTTCATTGTGGATTACCTCCCTTGGAAACCATGTTGTGTAGTAAAGCTTTAACTTGTTGTTTTAAAGAATTTCTGCAGTGTGATTAATTGTTTTGTTGATTCACCAGCTAAAACTGAAGTCTTATATAAAAAGTTAATTTACTGACAATATTTTTGTTCAATGAAAACTGCCTAGTTTCAAACTTTCGTTTTTTCCCTCCAGTAAAATATTTCTGCCAATCCATAAACAAATTATTCCATGTGCCATACTGACATATGATGAGGGGGAGGGAGGGGGGTCTCAATGAAATTTTGGGGCTGAAATTTTTGAAAACAGGTTTTAGGGGGTTTATGAAAGCGCCAGGAACTTTTGGGGTAGACAAAATCTGAAGTTGGAATTTTTTTTTCAAAATATGAACCTCGGTCAGATATGGGGCCACTGGGCGGTGTACCCAATACTAATCATAAATAAGTAGAGTTCAAAGGAGATGGGGGAGATCCAGACTAGCAACATTGCGGGCCTGCAGAGGTAGCCTAAATGCAGCCGCCTTATTTCCGTCACTGCAGGTTCCCACCCTTGGAACCCATTATAAAGGAAATAGGGTGTCTGCATTGGAGACTACTACCAAAAGGAAACTTGGAAATAAAACAAGGAGGGAGTTGGAAAAGAAGTCATATAAGCCTCTTTAACAGCCCCTGTTCATGTTTACATCAAACTAGAACCAACATTTAAAGTCCAAAATTCTTTATTTTATCACTACAAAATCACAAAATTGCAAAAAAGAGTAGGGAGTAACTTAAAGCATTCCAACTGATCAATGTAATCACCAGACGTAGGACTATGTTCCCCCCTCCTCCCCCAAGCACTAGCATAAAAGTGATTATTAAAGTTTTCTGTGACTGAGCTGAAGCTTGCCATTTAATGTACATATCAGCCCCTTTAAAAAAAATCAAGTAAAAAAACACCTTCAGAGTTGGTTGTTCATGAGAGTGACATTCTTTCAAAAACTTCATCTGGTAAACCAGGCATTGTAGTGCCCACTGCATTCCCACTGATATCCATGGCACTTTCATTAAAAGAATCTAAATTCTCAAAGCCTGACAGTTCTCCATCACTGCCATAATGAACATCCATTAATGCTGATTCATCAGCAAGTTGGAGCCACTCATTCTCATCATCACTGTCACTATCCGAGTCTGTATTATTTGATTCAAAATTCAATCATTTGAGTCAATGTCATGAAATATACTATCTAGTACTTCCAATATTTTCTTTGAATGTGCACTATTCCATATCTCGATGTGTCTATCAATGTCATTCTTGTTGAACAGGTATGCACATTTGTCAACCACTTCCTTGATTTGAGGTTTGGAAAAACCAACGACAAATTCAGGATGCAAAAACAAAGGAACTCTTCCATGTGGCTCACAGGAAATGAAGTTCATCATTAATTGCTTTCTTACAACAATCAACTTTCTTGTAAGTTCCTCTCTGTTCTCCTCTGATACAGACCTTTCTCTAGAAGGCACATTCACATCTTCCTTTTCCCTCACTGGCAATTCAATCGCGTCCTTTGATGCACAGACCTCACCATCACCACAGGTGCATTTATTGGCACACACATCACAGCAGCTATGATGGGGCCTGCAACTACCATCTCTACCAGGAAGGTCAACCCCAAAAGGTTTCATTAGTTCTGCTCTTCTGCACGTGCTGGCTTTCACATAATCTTTCATATCTTGCTGGACATTGACAAGCAAAAGGCCATGATAGAATATAATGGCCTTGCTTTGAGCACCGTCCCTACCAGCCCTGCCACTTTCCTGCACATAAGATTCAATGTTCTTGGATGGACCCACGTGAATAGTTGTGTGGACCCCTTTGCAGTTCACCCCCATTCCAAAAGCAATGGTTGCTACAAGCACTCTGATGTCACCTTGTGGGTCAGAAAAGGAGTCCAATATGACCTTCTTGTTTTCTTCGTCAGTACAGGAGTGCAACATTTCAACTAAAACATTTCTTGGATTATGCGAGGCTTCGGTGAATAGCTTCTCTCCAAGAGCACCGACAAGACTCGAATAAATCTGGTGACACTGTTTTATCGTTTGAGTATAAACTATAACTCTATCAGTACATTTCCCTTTCTCTGTCAATTCCTCGATTAATGAGCTAAAATACTCGATCGGTCGAGTGTTCTTGTCGATCTTTTGAACTCCATATGTGATGTTTTTCTTGTTTGGGCTATCACCAAAATAGCTGCAACTGCTAACATCAAATCGTAGCACGTTGTATATTGTTTTCCGAGTTGATTTTGTTGCTGTCGCTGTCAGGGCCATCACTGGGGCTTTTGTCAGTGACCTCAATTCGCTCAATCTAAAAAACCACTTACGAAAAGCAACATTTGTTTGACTGTTACTGGTTCCCCTAAAAGAAACAAGAAACATAAAGTGAATATATTTATAAGAACGGGATTGTTTCGTCACTTTTATACGCTATACAAATTGACTCATTAAGCTGAAAGCACTGATCTAAAACCACTGTCCAAAGACGAAATATGCACTAAAACACATACTTACCACTGGCTTATGCAATGTGCTTCGTCCACAGCGATTCCTATCAAGCGGTTCTTGTAAATCTTCGACACTAACATTTTTCGCCACTGGTGGTTTGCGAGCAAGCACTCTGGCGAGACGAAAATGATCGTGAACTTCCCATTACCGATATCTTGAATCGCTTTCTTCTCTAAATGTTCGCCGATATAAGTTGCTTTAATACCCCTCTCTTCAAGAAATGACACCTGGTCTCTCATCAGTGAAATCAAGGGAGATACGACAACGAGAATTGCATCTGAGTTACCCAAACCAGAATTTGGAAAGAATTCTTCGAGACGAGAAGAAACAAGTGGCGCCAGTTGATAAATTATCGACTTCCCAGAGCCCGTTGGGAGGTTTTCGAAGACATCTTTACCCGTCAAGAATGCATGAAGAGCCATTTTTTGCTCAGACCTCAAACTGTTAATACCAAACACTGGCAAAACAGATTGCAATCCTTCAGAAAGCCGATCACTTGTTAGAGCCATGTTTAAAACTTGTGTCACGCGTGTGAAAGACGGAATAGAGGCGCCCTGCATATATTAAATTTTTACCAGTTGAGAAAATACTACTGCGCCTCTGATTGGTTGAAAATCGTGGAGGCGTGAAACATAATACGTCTCTTATAGTCTGCAGACGACCGTTTTCCGAGGGAGGGAACCCGCGGCGAAGGAAATAAGGCGGCTGCATTGGAAGCTAATCTGTTTTTAACTTTCTTATGAAATAGGAAAATTACAGCAAATAAACAAAGCTTTAATGCATCTTTTAAAACATGTCTTTTGATCAACAAAGGTTGATATGGTATGTTTTTTGCTGCAAGATTTGGTGTAAAAATGACGTTTCGAGCGTTAGCCCACAGGGCCGGCGGAACGCTTTTGCAATTAAGTAGAACTGCTACAAGATGAGCAAATGAAAGAAAACGAGTTGAACAGCATAGCGTTTTGTATAAAAAATTAACAAAAACTTGGCCGAAAGCGTGAAGCGGCCATAGCCGCCCCAGCCACCCACTGTTCCGCCGGCCCTGGCCCTTCGTCAAAGCAGACCACCAAAAGATCTTTTAAATTGTATGTTCTTCGCCAGACCATAACCTGATTTACAACCTTTTACGATTTCTTTGTAAAGAAATTCATCTATACATTTAATCCACCCTAGATATGTGCTAAAGCCACAAATCCTGGGACATGGACAAACAATGATGGCAAGTTATGTAACGACGGAGACCAGTGTACGGCCAATGACAGGTGCAGCGGTGGGTCGTGCCAGGGACAAGAGCTGAATTGTGTCGAGCCCTGCCAAGTGTGTGGTGGGACTAAGTGTGAACTTAAGAAAGGCTTTGGGTTTAACTCCCAGGACAAGAGGTGCCGCTGTAATATAAGAGGTACCTTGTATACCCTTTATAATATACAGGCAAATTACTCAATGCTAATTGGCTATGAGCAGGGGAATTTTTTCTTAATTGAGGACAAAATTACTTCGCTGCGATTGGACACTAGTTACCTAGCATCGTTTCAATTTTAACGACTTTGCAGTCAACACGCGCGCTGAATTTTGCACTTTTATATCATAAACATGTAACTACATGGTTTCCTCGTAAACGGCGAGGGCAATTTGGAAAAAAATTGAAAAAACAAGTAAAATTAATCCCAAATTAAATCTTACTCGTCCCCATGTGATTACCTATACTAATTACGTTTTATAATAGAAAACACCACCATTCGCGAAGAATTGGTGAAAAATACCGCGAATACTTGACGAAAGTGAAATAAATCCACTAACCGAAGCATGGTTATTATTCGTTACTTTGGTAAATAAAAAAGGTATTTTTCATTAAAGTGCCCATAACCTAAAAATTTTCAATTTCTTATTTATTTGTAAGCATACATTAATCCAAGAACGTTCGTGAAAAAATTTTGCGATCTGAGCAAAACACGATTATTTTATGAACTTTTAAAGTCTATCTTTCTTTGGTCAACCCGTTCCGCTGATCAATAAGACTGACATATATAAAGACATAAATAAAAACCTGAGGTTGACCGAGAAAGGCTCTTAAAATCACGCTACAGTACAACATTTCAACTGTCGTTTATGTTCAAAGTAAAAACAATTTGAAAAATCCGTTAAGCTGAAAAGAAAGATCCTGAAATTTCCTGTCTTTTAAAAAAGCGCGTCAATTTCCGAGCAGGCAAACTGAAGATACGGCGGTTTGAAGTTAGGCGATTTTAAGAGAAAATGAGGCCATTTTTGTCCATTTTCAACAGACACCTTATACAAAATCCAGCCAGATATATATACTGGTTTTAAAATCAGGAGGGGTGGACTTTGTGAGGTTGGGACAAGGCTGGTTTGGAGGAGATAACAAATTGGAACCAACCCTGCCTCTATACTAATTTCCGACTTTTGATCTTTCCTTACTTTTTTTTTAATTTTTGGGGCCATTATGAAAGTTATCTGTCGTTGTTGTTGCTGTTGTTGTTGTTGTTGTTGCTGTTGTTATTGTTGTTGTTGTTGTTGTTGTTGTTCTTCGTCTTGCTATTACTATTTATATAATTATTTTCAAAAAAGAATTGGCAATGTTTATTGTGTAGGGCAACTCTGGAGAGAACACGATTTCAATCCAAGCAATCCATGCCAGTGGTGCGATTTTGCAAATCCCGGCATTTGGTCCAATGCCGACGCAGCCGTCTGTGACGATAACAATCCTTGCACATACAATGATCTGTGCGATAAAGGAGTATGTCGGGGGAAGGATTACACGTGCACAGCTCGTGATCTTTGCGTAGCTCGATCAATTTGCCTTGGCAAGATGCCGAATGGTTGCCAAGACATAATGAAACTAAACAATACAATCTGTCGCCCTGCCTTCGACGTTTGTGACAGAGCGGAAAGGTGAGCTTAACTACAAAAGTGACGTTATTAAAATTGGCCAACTTACTTTTATGAAACTTTCCTGTATAGCTACATTAAATGGAAGTCTGTTTTGCATACGCAAACAATTTGGCTGCATTCACGCTTGATATCCGGCGGATTTTTTTTTTCTGGGAGAACACTTAATTGAGAAAAAGGACGGGCCGTGTGGATGAAGGGATGGAGAAAGATTCCTGCTAAAAAACAGTTAAAAGGATTTGCTTTATATTTTTAACAGCAACATCTAGCACAGTTGTGGACTATTTTTACTTTTCTCCCGAAGCAAATACGTATAGAAATGCTATAATGACTCTATAGCTTATATTATTATTATTATTATTATTATTATTGGTTTTAAATTTAAACAATATATTTTTAGCCTTTATCCTTAACAAAAAATTTTAACAAGCAAACGTTATGACAGCATTATTATTACAATCGTTATAATCATAGTTTTTGTTATTATTATTATTATTATTAATATTATCAATATCATTATTGTTATTTTTATCATTACTATTATAATTATTATTATTATTTTTTTTGTTATCACTGTAGTTTTTCAGTACTTTTAAAAGTCATTTCCCGTTCTAATTTTAACGAAATGATTTTGATCTTTTGGAAAATTATTACAAACAGTTGTAAATGTTATTATTATTATTATTATTATTATTATTATTATTATTATTATTATTATTATTATTATTATTATTATTACCTTCTCTCTTTCTTTTCTACACAGGTGCGACGGTACCCATGGTGCTTGCCCAGCTGAGAGAAAAGACACCATTACCATTCTTGCAGGATCAGTGCAAATCACAGAGCAACAGTTCAGCAAAGAGATTTCCTACCAATACATGACTGACAAACTCCACATTCGTATTTCTTCTTTCACTAGCCCTAACTGCGGTCAGCGGACTTACAAATGGCTCCTTCTAGAAGGTTCCGCAGCCTGTGGTGATAACTCCTCCGTTGATGGTGTCTTTGCTACCTCGATTAGTAGCACTGCGCTTACAGGTCTGAACTTAACCAACACGAAAAGCTACAAAATCGCCGTTGAGAAACGTGTTAGCACCGATTCTCGCCTCGTTGTGAGTCGACGTTCTTGTAGTAACGCAGTTGTCATTGATACCTCTGTGCCGGAGGGAGGCTGGGTCCGAGACGGGCCTGGTCCGCTGTCGGATATCAGCTACCAGCGGTCTAGGGTCGTGCATGCGCACTGGGGAGGGTTTAAAATGATCCACGGGGCAGCAAAATATACATGGAAAGTTGACTACAAACCTATTGGTTCCCAGTTAAACGTTGAAGCATTGGGATTCACGGACGTAGGACTGAGTACAAGTGCAAGTAGGCTGTTTCCGAACATATCAGACGGTAGCAATGTTACTGTGATTGTGAGAGGCTACACGAAGGCCGGGCGATACACGCAGGTGACCAGTGATGGTGTAATATTGGACACATCTCCTCCGGTGGCGGGGATCGTTAATGACGGAGCCGCTCGAGGGACGGACGTGAAATATGCAAACTGGACAACAACCTTCACGGCTAATTGGGAAAAGTTTTCCGACCGTCACAGCTCCATCTCCTATTACAAGTAAGTTGCTTGCTTCTAGTCATAATCTCGTGCAAGATTATATAGAAGTGAAGCCACCGATTAAAGCACAAAATGTACATAGTTTTCTCTTCCAACCAATTTAAACAGCTGAACATTTGATGCCAATGAGATGGAGGGAGGATGTTAAAAACTTTTAGAAAACAATTTGCTTGAGCAAAAATCCGCGTTTTAGACGAATAATTTTGTGTGAGAAACAAATGGTAAATGAATTAAATACATTAATTAATTATGATAATGATAATGATAAAAACCATTATACAAAACGCCGTAATAATAGTGATTGTAAAAGTAAATAAAAAGACAGTTACAGTCACGTGCGGACCACAGTCGCGGTTACGATCAGTGCTTAAGTCGCAGATCAAAAATCATAGTCGCAGTAGTTGCAGTACTAGTACCCAGTATTTATGAGTAATTGTCGCCTCATTGTAGGTGGGCTATCCTGGTACTGGGTCAAGTCTCCCCAGGACCTTTCAAGAACACCGGCGTAAGTACTCAAGGGACGGCCACAGGACTAAACTTGGTCACTAGAACTCGCTACTGCGCAGTCGTGCGAGGATACAACCGCGCTGGCTTGTTCACACAGGTAACCTCAGACTGTGTGTTGATTGACCATGAATCACCCCACGCGGGTTCTGTGAGTGACGGATTGTCACGTGACGTTGACTTTCAGTCAGATGACACAAGTATATCTGCTAACTGGAATGGTTTCAACGATGGCGTCAACGGAAGTGGCGTTGTAGAGTATCAATACGCCGTCAAGGAGAAAAACGGAAACACTGTTGTTCATTGGACTTCTGTTGGAAATAACACGCAAATGTCACGTGTTGCCCTTCAACTTAAAAACAATGCCACGTATATCGTCTTGGTCCGGGCATTTGATGCGGTAGGATATTCCGTAGAGGTTGTGTCTGACGGTGTTACCCTAGACACAACACACCCGGTGTTCACAGGGAGTGTTATGGTTGAGGGATTAAGCGGGGTGTACAAAGGTAACGCCTGTGTTTATATATCAAGCAGGAACTTTATGATAGTCAAGTACTCTGGGTTTTCTGATCAACACAGTGGCCTCGACCGTTATGAATGGGCTTTAAATACCGTAGATCAAGTATTACATAACTCAAGTTTTTCGACAGTTCCCGGATTAAGGTTGGCTACATCTTCAAACATAAGCAACCTCAACATGGAAGATGGCAAGCCTTACAGACTAACAATCCGCGCGTTTAACCAGGCGGGGCTGTACAAAGATGCTACATCGGTTGTAATTATCCCGGATTGTAGTGCGCCTGTACCAAGAAAGGTGCTGGATGGAGGAAGCGTGTCTGCTGACATAAATTTTCAGTCAGAACTTTCCACAGTTCGTGGCTCCTGGGAACCTTTCGGAGAGCCACATACAGGCATCCAACAGTACTATTATGCTGTCGGAAGTTGTAATATCACAGAAAATTATCACATTACAAACAACGACTTTTTTGCTGCAAATCCACCGACATCGAATTCCTTTATTTTGCATAATGTTACACTGGTGAATGGTCAGCGGTATTGTATCAAAGTGAAAGCAACAAACCTGGCAGGAGTTGAAAGTGTTGTGACGTCATCAGATGGTTTTGTTGTCGATGCCACTCCTCCGGATATGACTAATGCAGAGGTAACAGATGGCCCTGATGTAGTTGACATTGATTACCAGTCAGATAAAACCGTGTTATCGGCCCGTTGGGACGGCATAGAAGACCCAGAGTCCGATATAGAGCAGTATCATCTTGGAATAAGCAGGAACAGGGCCGGTCAACCAGATATAGCGCCATTTCGTAACGTCGGCAAAAACATAACTGCCACAATACCCAAACTTGCTCTTCCAACTGAAGTAGTGTATTGCATAGTTTGCGCAGTGAACTTTGCCGGTCTGCGCAGCTGCAGAGCTTCAGACGGCGTTCTGATTGATCCAACACCACCATCAAAGGGTGTGGTGCATGATGGGACACTCGAGCCAGATCTTGATTACCAATCGCGCCTTGATAAGTTGGATGCTAACTGGGAAGGCATCTGGGATTTGGAAAGTAGAGTCTCAAAATTTGAGTGGAGCATTGGCACAAGTCTGAACGGAAATGATGACGTCATGCGTTACGTAGATGTCGGCTTCGCCACACACGTTGCGAGTGACGTTCCTTTGAATCTAACCAGTGGGAAAAAATACTACGTCCACCTGCGTGTCACGAATCAGGCTGGAAGTGAGACGCTGTTGTCATCGGATGGCGTGACAGTGGATAACACACCACCAGCTCCGAGTTTCCTACGGCCAGGAATTGTTTCTGAAAATGCCTGGTTGTACAATGGCCCCGATAAGATATTTTACAGTTCAAGAGCTAGTAGCATTGCAGCTTACTGGGAGCATTTTACAGAAGATGAGAGCGAACTGTGGTACTACAAGTGGGCCATAGGCACCAGTCGCTGCGGGACACAAGTTCAACCTTTTGTCAACATTGGACGAGTAAACAGCAGCAACTCAACGTATTCCGACTTGAACTTTGTACCAGGAGTGAAGTATTACGTCACTGTCATGGCCAGGAACAGGGCGGGACTGGTCTCGCAGTCATGCTCCCACGCAATGGTTATTGACAAGTCTGCTCCCAAACCGGGCCGAGTAACTGTTGGCAATAACAAAACATCCAGGATGAAATATTTCACAATCGAACAAAACGTTGTGGTATCCTGGGATGATTTCATGGACGAAGAAAGTAGCATTTCCAATTACCGCGTGGAGGTGCTATTATTTGACACTGAAATAACTGTTTACAACGCTACAGTTGGTGCGCAGATCCGAAATCTTGCAATAAAAACTGAAACACTCCTAAATAAAGACAAAATGTCCTTCATAGTTCGAGTTTTCTGTTCTAACAAAGCGAATCTGACGTCGTTTGTGACCTCAGGCAAGTTTGCCATAGACGCTTCTCCTCCAATCTCCGGACGAGTGATCATTGGGGAGAACCCGAGTGAACACAAACGCTTTCAGTCGGATACCGAGTCCATAACCGCAATGTGGGATGAGTTTAATGACACTGAAAGTCCAATCATTGAATACGTGGCCGCGCTCGGCACCAGCCCTGGTCGTGATAACATAGTGCCGTTCAAATCCGCCGGTCTTCGCAGAATGACTAGTTTCAAGTCTTTGAAACTTACACACGGTTCCTCATACTTTGTATCTATACGAGGAATCAATGCTGCCGGTCTCAACGTCACTGAATCGTCTCCACAGCTCACAATAGACACGACACCACCGCTGGCCAGTAATGAAAGTATTATAGAGGGCTCGGGCCAGCAGGACACCGACTATTTCTCAAACAATACCTTCCTCTCGGCTCACTGGGAAAGCATTCGGGATCCAGAGAGTGGTATCGTTGGCAGTAAGTACTGTATTGGCACAGTGCCGTATGGTTGTCAGACAAAGTTATTTACTCATATTGGCTCCAATATGTCATTTACCTTTCGGACAAATGAACTAGTCTCAGGGGCAACATATTACGTTACAATAGAAGTTATGAACGGGGCTGGATTAGTGTCCACAATGGCATCAGATGGAATACTTTATGACACAACACCACCTCATATTGGCAAGGTACTTGACGGTTTCGCCAATGACGCCGGTGAAGACGTGGACGTGGCTGTTAGCCTGTGGAATATTTCCGTCACGTGGTTTGGTGTGGAAGACGAGGAGAGTGACGTTGAGAATTGCACGTGGGTTGTGAAAACTGGCTCTGGCGAATCTGTATTTACTTTTCCAGTCGATGTCGTTGGTAAGACCTTTGGAGAGAAGAAAGTGCTGCAGTCGGGGCGAACAACGCAAGACCTTCAGAAGAATAAATCTTCAAAGTACTTTAGTGTTGTTTATTGCACCAACAAGGCCGGGCTAACATCTTCTTCTCGTTCAGATGGTTTTCAAGTTGTTTCTCAGTGGCCAAAACCAGGTAAGACTGCTATAAACGGAGCGTTGTTGTTGGTTATTTGTTCCAGGCGTTGTGCAATGTCCAACAAGTGATCATGGACTAAAGTCAAAAATGGCATTAAATTGGTCCGTGTCTTTTTAGTAAGATAGTGATTCACACAAGTTCTAGTAATCATAAATGACTCTCTTACGGTTTTTCACTGAAAAGAAAAATAGCTTATAAGCTAATTATTTTTAATTATTTTGTTTTACGCATGCTTGGTATATTCAAACCAATATTCCAAACGTGCTCTGTTGACGGCACAGTAAAATGGTTCTGATAAAGAGTTACATATTTGTTGCTAGAAACGCTACAACTTTCATGGAAAAACATTTGCATTTTTAACAAAGCTGATAAGCTTTAAATCATTGAAGAAACACAAACGAAAACTTTGCAGGTTCTGCAGCCGTAATCCTAAAATCAAAACAAAGAACGTACAAATTAAAAAGGTTGTAAGCAATATTGGTAAGTTAAAAATGCATTCCTAGTTGCACTCCAAGCTATCGATTCTATCAATTTGCCTGTACCAATTGTTCAGACCTCCTTGCCAAATCTATCTACACATGTGCTTATGATGATCTCGATTTTTTGCGGTATTTAGGTGCTGTCCGCCATGGGCCAAGAGGCCATGATTTGCGATTCTTAACGGACCCCTCCAAAATAAGTGCAAACTGGGATGCCTTCATCTCTGACGATAGTGATCCGGTTGAATACTACGAGTGGGGCCTGGGAACTGCCAAGGAACTTGATGACGTCATGAACTTCACCAAGGTTGGTAAGGCACGACAAGGCACAGCAGATATGTCGGAGAACGCTTTGTTAAATGCAATGATCCATGATGGAGTTAAATATTACGTAACCGTGAAGGCCTTCACTGCTAAAGGACTGACCTCTAGTCAGAGTTCGGACGGATTTGTATTGGACACCAGTCCTCCAGAAAAGGTAAAAGTGAAGGTTACCCACACTGTTGTTGATAAAGTCGATGGGAAAGTTTCTCTCGACGCCTCGTGGAACGGAGTTGAAGACCAAGAGAGTGGTGTAACGAGCAGCGTGGTTTGCCTCGGAACTGTTCCAGGCTCTTGTGTAACTGAACCTATAATCGTTGACAACGTTACCGAGGCTTTTATCAACGACTTTTACCCCGAACAAGGTATGTCGTATTACCTTAACGTAAAGGTAAGCAATGGAGCTGG
>JAOBYF010230988.1:0-10088 GCA_025403605.1 Parazoanthus darwini | reverse complement strand
AAGATAAGATAAGATAAGATAAGATAAGATAAGATAAGATAAGATAAGATAAGATAAGATAAGATAAGATAAGATAACACAACACAACATGTATGACATCACAAGTATTTTACTTAATTGCTACTTGTAAGCAAGTACTTTTTGTTTATCAGTAACCACTGATTTAGCAGCTGTGATTTAAAAAACAGAAGTGGAACAAAAAGGATCAAACTATAGGAATTCCAGAAATGTTGTTCCTTGGTGCAACTCCATGGACGTGAGATGACGCAAGGGGTTAGTTTTTCCATCAAACAAATATTCCGTGACTGAAACGAAAAGAAAACATCAGCTCCTTCGCCATTTTAGCGGAAAACTACCTGCATGCTGTCTGTAGATCCAAGTTTACTATATGCGCGACGCAATCCTGAATACCTTACTGGTGTTTAAAATTTTACTTTAAAACTAAAACTAAAAGTGACAAAAACTATGTCAAAACGCAAACTTGCCCAAGAAGAGCGCACACTATAAAATCAGCAATTTGCACCAGCAATTCGGGAAACATATATATTTATAGTGAATGTTTCACAACCATAAATCAGTTTTTAAAGTTTGCGCACATTTGTATATTTACGTTCAACGTGTCACAGTGTCGAAAACTTCCTTTATACGTGTTGAAAAACCTGATACGTCAACAAACTATGTCATTCTGACCAGGCCGGACAACGCTATTTGTAAAACAGGAACAACCGACTTATTTCCACTTAAGTAAGCTATGCATATCAATGCAAGCACAAACGGATAGTCGATATAATGTCATCGAAAAGATTAAAATAGCGAGATATTTGTAGTAGAAGTTTCCAGGCTAGGCAGTATAATAAAATCCGAATACTTGGAAGTGCTAAAAATTGTTTATCACATCCTGATTCTCGGAAACCTCTCGAGCATGAATGATCTTCTAAATTCTCCCATCCGACCGCCTCTCTACTCCTGGGTTTCCGAACCCGAGTGTCATATGTCTAGAAAGGCGCCGATGTTCTGTTATTCACCTCCAAACTCTTGAAAGTTATAATATCAGTCTAAGAGGTGAAGAAAAGGCAAACACGAAGACCAGGCACACCTCCCTGGACAAAAGGTCTCTTGCTGTTTACAAAAGGTTGCGCGGCCGGAAGGCAGTGTTGTTTGTTAAATGTTTTGAATGTGTGTTTTGAAGGCCTCGTCAAACTTGAACTGTAAAAAACAAAAAAAGGTCAACTTGTTTGAGGAAGCTACATGGTGCTCCAGTCTCCAAAGAGTCGTCGCCGGAAGTTCGTCAAACGACCACTTCACAGTTTGATCACTGTTCGTTTGGGGAAGTTAAAATATTTTTCTAAAAATGATGTCAAAAATATGTGAAAATATACGCTGTCACAAACCGCTCGGCACTGTCACTCGAATCGTATTTACAAAAGAGAGAATTATTTTTCTGAACATCTTTGAAATAAGACTTTTTTGGAGGTTGTGAAACAAATACAAACATAGAGCACTTATAGGCTCAATTAGAAAACTATCCGAACCGATGCATGTTTATCAGAAAAACTTTATAAGGATAACCAGGCTCAGATTGGCCAAAATTTAAGAACAATTTTAAGAACAAGCTCAGGCTCGGGCTCAATACCTAAGTTTTTTTAAAACCTTACTGAGCATCGATCTTTAACTTACCAGTACAGAATAAATAAAAAAAATGATTGACAGTTTTTCATCACTGAAAATTGTCTCGGGAATCCATGCATGATACATTGATCAAAAATGCACCCGCCAAGCAATTCGTTTCCCAATACATATATTGTAATACCTTAGGCTTAGTTGTTATTCGATTTAAACCATCTATAGAAATAAGGACAATTTAAGAGAAATTTGAGGTTCAAATCAGAGCAGTGAGCCTCGACCAAATTTACTGGTCCTTATAAAAAGCGTATATACGCTGTTGTGAGACTGTGGCCATCGGTTGATACCAGCTGATTGCCTCACATCTTTTAAACACCCAATTTTTTAACTACAACAATTGTCTTATGACAATTAAGAGCAAAATTAAAAACAACTTGAAGCTGAATTTGCCAAAACCTTAAGAACACCGAGGTTCGGCTAAAAATAGCTGATTTTGTATTCTGAAAGGGACTGATTCCTTTGCAAGGGCAGCTTTCTTTCCAACGACAATACTGAAAGAACAGGAATGGCCTTAAGTTCAAGAGAAGTCAAGCAGCATTGAAGTAGTAGCTTTAATTACAATTTTTACTCTTTCAAATTCTTTTAAATTCTTGCAATTGTTTTTATTGCCCTCCGTGTTCAAATTAGGGACTGTGGCATTGCTGAGCAAGGTTTCCAGAGAAATGGAATCAGTGACGAAGATGTAATTACTGATATTGGTGCCGTGGTGAACCAAAAGTTCGTTTCCAAACAATGTTCATGCAACCTTGTTTGTTTATCAAAACAGAAATTACCGTAATATCTTATGATCTATGACGTATTGGTGTAAGCTAAATTATTTTGTTGTTTCTAAACTAAAAAAAGAAGGAGTTCAGTTAATGGAGCAAGTTACTCTGATAATAACAAACAAATTACAGAACTTTAAATATCAATTGATATTAAGTCCGAGTTATAAGTGGCAATGATTTCTACAATGAGACCTTTATTTTTTTAAGCTATCGTTAAATGTATTCGACATATCGGAAGATCGGAAGATCAATAGGCTACTCTTGACTTTGTCTTTGTAGAGTGCAATGATAAAGTAAGTGCAACTGAGTGCCGGCACACGAAAGTTGGCCTCTGGTTCAGTTTTCGCACGCCGGCTCTTATTTTTTTTCCACTCGACAAATGCAGATCATCTAGAGGAAAGATCGGGACTGTTCGTAATCCAAATAACAACATAAAATACTTCATATGGCGTGTTGCGTACGGAACATATGTTTATACTTCTGTGCCGCAGTTTTCCATTCTTTCTTATTGTTACAGCCGAATCCTTCATCGGCCGGGAAGTCGCAAGCCGGTTTGAAGTTGGTGTGAGTCAACATTCTCAGCGGTGAACCACCTGTTACAAGTGAAGTACAATAGCGACATTTTCCGGCAGTATTGTATAAAGAGAGCATTTAATCTTTCGACGGTTGCCTAATTTGTTTGGTTTTCAGTTATGATCCGTTTTCATTCCTTTGACAAGATCCCGCTTGCACGTGTCAGTAAATGGCGGTCTTTTGAGCGCAGCAGGGCCTTTATCTTGTCCGACCGAACTCGCAATCACAAGTGGAAAATTGTCGGCAGAGGCCAGTATGTTTGGCGGCCTGACTCTATTAATGTACTGTACGCTTTATGTACACACAGGGACCGCCAGACACGACGCACTTGGCGGCTTTCTTTTTCTTGTCTTTCCGACTTAGAGCAGACCGTTTTGATCTGGCCGTGGTCTATAGAAATTTGGGCGAGGAAAACTTTTGAGCGATGTCGGAAACTACGTGTATCGCTGAATCATGCAGCGCAAAGAAAGTCAGTCATATATGTTTTTAATAACTTTTGATTTTCGCATCTTTTAGTAGCTATTTGCATATTATTTCTTTTAGCCTCTTCAAAAACGGTAAAGACCAGCTGTTCCTACCACCGCGAACGATAAAATAGCAACTTTAAATGAAATGAAAGAAGTACAGTTTAAAAAGCCCTGGGAATTATATATAATAAAATGTCAGAAGTAAATTCAAGGAAAAAGCAGACATGATCAAAAGAGGTATCCATGCAAACAGGTAAAGAAATACAGGGCACGAAAAGTTGCCAAACATCAACAAGTAAGATAATTAGGAATTGAAAGAACGCTACCCAAATTGCACAGTCAAGCAACCTATAGTTGACGTCCTCAAAGCAGGACGTTTGCCACTAGTGGAGATCCAAGTTAAATGTTCAGATCAAAAGAAGCTTACGCTCTGCGGTGTTTCAGCGATGCAAAAAGCCGTTTTTAGCACACAACGTACGATTATATAAATTGTCCTGAACTCCATTCGAACAAATGAGTTGAGGTATGCAGGCAATAGTTCCTATATATATATAATACAACCAAATGCAGTAATATCGCTTGCATGTCATTTACTAAGATAAATTGCTCTCTCGCGATATTTAGTAACAGTTTTCCACTCCGTTTAAAAATATTATTGAAATTAACGTTTCTTTGGAGGCATGTTCTTAAGCACGTTATTAAATTTTGGCTCTTTTGAGCCTCAAACAGGTTCTTACATAAAAGAGAATTACAACCCAACTGAATGAGAGACAGAAAGACAAGCTGTCCTTTGATCCATGGCATGAATAAAAAATAACTCAAAACAGAACATGTACTGTTCATGAAGTATTTTTATTCAATTTTGGTCAGAACCTTTACCAACTGATTTAAGTTTGAGGTAGCAAATAAACAAATACCAAGAGCTTTCTTTGGTCTTACGTATTCTTGTGTTTAAAAAGTTTGTCATGAAACATGGACAATCAATGATAAGAAAATACCGCAATATGAACTAGTAATTTAGATAATTCCGACAACTCGCTAGAGGAAAACAACTGAGATGTTTTACACAGAAATGTGTCTTCCCACCGGAATTTTGTCATGGTTAGCTGTCCAATTTCACGTACACATATTTCCCAAAATGTGTTTGCTTTTGCAACAATCGAACGCATTATGATTCACAAGCCTTTGCAAACAGTTTTATTTCCTGCTGTGCTGTAAAACAAACAACAGGCTGATTTCTCAAGCATGCAATGCAGTCGCTGCTCAATTTAGAGCTCACAAAGTTTTTTGGATGTATGAGGGGACCTAGTTGAGCTGAAATACCACTGAGTGAATGACAAATTAGAATACACTGGCTATATATACGACGTGAATATGTTTGTGACCACGTTTTTATACATGGTACAATATGTGCTTTAGGCTTTTAGCATGTGGGCGTCAACTATAAACTTGAGTAATCTGTAGTGGAAAACCAGGAATCCAAGAACTACCTTTTCTTTTCGAAAGACTGAAAATTACGTCGGAGCTGCGTGCATGTTTAGTTTTCTAAATACCTAGAATGAACGAAATTTTTTGTAGTCACTAATATGGTTAAACAGAAAAACCACCTACCTACTCAGAAAACAAAAGCTAGTTTATTAGAATACTTATATAGGGTCGCGGGAAATGGAAATGATATTGGCTCTACTAAATCTTTCAAACAAACAGAAAAGCTTGATTGGAATTTAAACATTTCTTTTCATACAGTGGGCGTATGCACGAGACAAGAAAACAGTTGCTAACTGAATTGTTCACACCATTCGGTAGCTAGTCCTCAAACGCCAATGAATTTTGATATGTATCAGGACTTTTGTAGAAAAGTTTATCAATAGTTACTTTAATAATAATAATAATAAACGGTTTAATATCAATTCATCCACATACAATGGCTCTTCGCCTGCTATTCTAACTATAAAATAAAATCAGCTAAAACTAGGAAACATTACATATATAATATAGTTACAAATATAATGATATAAAACTCTAAGGAATAATAATACATTTATATACAAAAGTCTAAGAAAATATAAAATCGAGTGATTTGTACATGATACGCTAACATTGTGCAGAACAAAGCTCCTTCAGAATAGTAAAGGTCTGCTTAGAAAACTGCTTGAAGTCATTACATGATTTTACTGAAGGCGGAAGGGAATTGAAAACTGCACATACATTATCCTGAAACACATTGGGAACTAGCGTAATGGACAGGCTCAAAGAGGAGGAGGAACGGAGGTTTCTTGTGTGACTAACTTTTTCTAGCCGAAGATTATTAGGCCAATTCTCGCTATATAAGGCTCTATGTGCTGTTTTTAGTAGATGCCAACTCCTACGTTCTTTGACAGGAAGCCAGCCTAACTTAAGTACTGTATTTAAATCATTGACGTAATGACCAGTAACGAAACTAGCTGCCGAAAATTGAATTCGCTGGAGCCTCCTTAAGAGGGCGTCGGAAAGAGGATGAAAAACAACGTCATTGAAGTCTTACGTTTGGTCTACGGCATCGCTGGACGTATTTCCTTAGGACACTGCCCGATATTGCTGATCTATTGGAATACCTTGAGCGCTCGATAACCGACACTTTAATACCCGCTATTATGGACCGCTCAGTCACCAAAGCCGAACGGGACCTCCTTGCGCTTGTGCGTATGAATGGCCTTGGTCTTAACGATCGAGCTAGACTTTCATCGTCAGAATGTCAGGCCACAGTCAATGTCACGAAACCCCTGGTGTGCAAAGTTGTCGAGCAAATACACCAACCACCAGAGGCGGCGGATTTAAGGTCAAAGCGTTTAGACGCACGTAGAGAGAAAGAGAAGTCCTTTAGTGAGAGGAAAGAAGAGGTCAAGAATTCCCTATCGCCAGGAAACATAAGAGCTATCGAGCTAGCCTCGAAGAAGCTCGCATCGAACTGGCACGGGCGTGCGTCTATCGAGTTATAGATGCACTCTCGCGCCATACAAAAAGCGCGCGAAAAATTGCCAGCTATGCTCTAAAATTTTATTAAAATCATAATAAACATTATTGGGTATTATATTAATGATTATGCCTATAATTGAATAATATTAAGAAAATATTTGTTGACTGGGAAGTCGGACGATATGATGCTGACGAGGAAAAACTTTTGTTATCTGTAAGGGAAGAAGAAATCGCTCAGGCCGTAGCTTCAAACCACCTAGTTTTTTTGCCATATATCAGAAACTTACTATCATTTCGAACCGTAACTACTACTTTAAATTGATAACTACTTGAAAGAAAACATATTTCACATTGAACTGAGTTGCACATGTCACTACGAAAGTTGAGTTGCCTTAAAAATGCGGAAATGCATGTAAATGCACAGAACATATTGCCCATTTCGTAAGATTTAGGAAAAGTCATAAAGTTTCCCGTTGTTAGTGTACATATATACAGAGCGGCTAAGAGATAAATTATAGAACACTTGCGTATGTGTTGTCGCTTTTAATTTTTTTCCAAGCTTTTGAATTTCAAGACATAGCTTCGCACGGTACCCTGGGAAGGAATTTGCTTAAAAGCATTCTTTTGTTAAAAATCGCTTTTTAAAAATCTAAATAACTGCCGGAAAGTGTTCTTTCCAAACAACAGAATAACAAGTTCAACTGACAGTTTTAATTTCAAATTAAAGCTTTTAAAAAAATCCAATCACGGACGCGACAAAAGACAATTATGGTAGACGGGTGCAGTTGTTGTGGGTGTCTCGTACGTAATTTTGAAATTTACAAAGGAAATCTTGTTCTAACAAGACGTCGGTTAAGACTAAAAGTGTTCAAAGATAGTATAGTATTTTGTTCTTACTTCTTTTTTTGATGCATGCATACTTCGCCATCCCCATTTGTATCTCATTCAGTGACTGGTTGTAGACTTGAAAACACGCCATTCGTCCGACGAACACTGACGTTGAATCCGTGTGCTGTCCGAGAATGACCTCAGAATGAATTGTTTGTACCCCAGTCGCGTTCCAGGTTTCATTCAAAGAAAGTTTGTCATTTATCCACAACCTCACATATCCAGTAGAACTATCGAACATGGCTGCAATATGATTCCATTTGTTCTCCCATAAATCATATGATTTTTTATCAAAATCAAAGACTCCATCTTGCGGATATGAAGACATTGTTATTCTAACACAAGTGCTCCCGCAAAATCCGAGAACAAAATGATTATTACCAATCGTAACTCCAAGCGAATTATGTGTTGCTTCGTAATTCACCCAAACCAAAACACTGAAAGCAGATGTTGTTTTGGTCGGAACTGAGGAAAAGAAAATAGTATTGTTCTGGTCACTCGTTGCAGGTGAAAATTGGTAGGATCCTCCACGTTCATTGGCGATACCTGTGAAAGATAACTTCAAATATTTATCTTTTTTCTGTTCAGCAAATATAACGCACAATTATCTATCTATTGCTTCTTAATACTCAGTTCATACAAAGAATGATAGGTTTACTGGCAGTTTTGACTTGAGGGAGTTTTGCAAAAAGCTTCCCAGTCCCTTTGTATAGATCCCGACGATTTTTCCTCCAATTTCGTTTCTCGAATTACTCGTCTAGGCGGAAAATTCGTCTCTGGTTTAATTTAGGCCCATGTTCAAAACATTTAGGTTTTTAAAAGGACGATTAGCACCTTTTAAGGGTTAGGGTTGAACGATGCTTTAAGTTCGCAGGGTTCTTCTTCGTTAGTATAAGCATCGGAAGCTCATAAACCGAGCTCACACATCATCTCCGGGATTTTTTAGCTCTGTAAGTCTATTGTAACGTGTGCGGTATACTATTTTAGAAAGATGCTTTTGAGAATACTTTCGATGAAAACGTTTAATATTTCCACTACTAATTTGAAGCCCTTACAATATGTTTTCTGGCTTCACAAATATCATGTATTTAATTTTTTTGCGTTTCAAAACGGAATGGTAACCTTAACACATGTTTCCAAACATTCAGTTTTTCGTATCCTACCCTTGACGAGAGTTGGTCCAGACACCACTCCTTCAGGACTGCCGTTGCCGCTGACATCACGAGCTTCATTTTCTGCGTCCAGCGGATATATTGCTACCGGATTGGCGACTGCAAATACAAACCAATTACAATAACTGTTGTTATTAAACATTGCTAATCAATGTTGCAACTTAGCGTTTTGAGCTGCAATAAGGGTAACGGGCAGATACGTACATGAAAACATTAGGAGAAAGGGCCCACAAAGAAATCAGAAAGGCTCATTTAAAATTAGGTTACGGGCTCCTTGACTACTTGAATTGGAATAATTTTTAGACGTAGAGATATGCCACCGTTTTAAATGTTTATGTAAAAGTAAGCAAAGCAAGCACACTGGGACAAACAAACACAGGGACAGTACAATAGCAAAGCACAGAGCAAGATAATAAATTCTTACTTCAAAATTTCTGAACTCAAAGAGTTAAACACGTTAGGTCCTCGAAAACGTGATGCAAGCTGCCTGATATTTGTTCAACAGGAAAGTATATCAACTTTATTTGATACCAGTTTAGATAATGGCGATGTGTTTAGATTAATTGCTTACGGTCATCAAAGTTATGTTTTGGTTGGTATAACTTCTACTAAGCATGCATTATGCTAGTTGTCAAGACAAGATTAGGAAATCTCTGTGTCCTTTTTTGGTGTCCCTCTGTTACGATGGCCAATGGACACGTAGCTGTGACTTTAACAGCAAGGCTTCAATATTGGTGACCTCTGCCTTTTTGAGGATTTTGACGTTGGTGACGAAGTCACTCCAGAGGATGTTAAAGGTTATGCAACGGCAGCTTTGGTAAAAGTACTCTAAGAGTCGAAGATGTTGACGGTAGGTGACTCACAACTCAGCGCCGTAAAGAAGCGTGGTCATCAGGTGTTTTTTGTTCTCCAGACACGGTGGTAGAGTCTGCCGAAGGCTCTGTTTGCCTTTGCTAGTTCGTTGTCGATTTCTCTTTCGATTTTAGCATCAGAGAAGAAATTGAATCCCAGGCAGGTGAACTGTTGGACCGATTTTACTCCCGTCTCGCCAGTTGTGATATGGGGAGGACGGTACTCTTCTTTAGGTGGCGGCTAGTGGAGAGTTTCTGTGTTCTTCAGACTAACTTCGAGTTCAAAGTGCTGCGCAGCTTCTGTAAAGCAAGATTTTAAACGCTACAGGACGGTCTGAGTGTGGGCCAACAGGGCGGCACCATCATCAAAGAGTAGCTCTCAGATGAGTTCCTCCAAGGTTTTTGTGTGCCTGTAAATATAAGCGCCGCAGATTAAACAGGCTACTATCAGCGCGGTAGCGTATGTAGACGTCATTTACTTCATCTAGATCTACTTTGGTCGGCTGAGGAATCATGCTGAAGAATATAATGAAGAGTGTCGGTGCAAGGACGCAGCTCTGCTTCACCCCTTTGTTGATTAAAAAAAACTCTGAGAGGTCGTTGTTTTGTCTAACCGCGTAACACGCTAATATCCATGAAACTGGATAACCATGCTCAGGAACTTTGGGGGACACCCTAGACGCTCAAAGACCTGCCTCAAGCCTTTCCTGCTCACGGTGTCGAACGCTTTGG
>JAOBYF010230766.1:0-10089 GCA_025403605.1 Parazoanthus darwini | reverse complement strand
CGAAAAATTGGTAATTGCCCCGCGGCGGTAAAATATTCAGCCTACAATTCCCCCCCCCCCCCCCTCTCCCCCTCGAGACACCCTAATGGCGAATACGCCAGTTCAGTACGGGATCCACAGTCTATTTTAAAACATATTAACCAAGTAGAGAATGCTCAAAGGAGAACTGTAAGCCTTTGTCTGTAACGTACGCTAAACAGGCACAAATCTCCTTCAAGATCTCAAGCACATTTGCTACAAAAGGCAATCAATGTTAAGCCCTAAGTATGTTAATAAACGTATTAGATAACTTAGAGATAAACTATCATGCTCCCCCCAAATACACAAGTACACAGAAATAGTTTTTATTGGAGAACAAAAGAACTCCCGATAAACCGAATCTTTTCAGTTTCCCTGGAAGGTTCACGTTACCGGGAGTCAGCTGTAACTTTATCATAGCTTATTTGGTACCAAACACTTGAAAGAGTATTTCTACTGCCCTGGTTATCAAAGTTGTATATTAACGTCTCATGTCATTTATTGTGTCCTGTGTACACTAATGAACTGTTCCAAGGACAATAGTAGAGAGATAGGAATGCTCAACTACACTGTGCAGGACATTTTTTGGCGGGGGGAGGGGGGCATTTGTTCCAGGGACAATGCTACAGGGATAGGAAAGCTCAACTGTATTGTTCACTTCTTAGATTAAGTGTCACAGCTGAACCTTTGGCATTTGTTCCAGGGGCAATGCTGCAGAGATAGGAAAGCTATACTACTTTGTACACTACTCCAATGCCAACCACTTCCCAAGAAGCGATTGTCTGAAATGATCACGAAATAGAGTGACGTCACTGTGCTCATCGGCCTTGATCACTGCATACAGGCTTCCGGTGGAGGTGTAGATAACAGTTTCTACCAAATAGAACTCATCTTCCGGTACCTGCAACCCACAAACTTCAAAGTTTCAAAATACACGTACGGTTTTACCCATTTTAACGGCAGTTTTGTACTATTTTACTACAAAATGTCTTGATAACAAGCAACTTGCCTTTTGCGCATAGAAGAAGTATTTCTGTAGCGTTTGTTTAGCAGTACCACTGGCCATAAGTAGAATGTTGCAGTTTCTCATGGTCTGTTGCAGCTCTTCGCACGATTCTGGGACGGCGTTCAACTGTATTTGTAGAGGCAGGCTACATAGACAATACAAACAGTTTACTGCAAACGGTCGTTACAAAAGTTTTAATTTAGAATCGATAACTGAATTTCCAGACCCCTATTGTCAGTTCAAAGGAGAGACAAAGCTATCTTGCGGATAATTCCGTGTCCAGTTGATAAACTGACCCAACAGAGTTTCTTAACACCTGAATAACCGTTAGAAATCTAGTCGTTGAACAACTCGGGCCTGATGGCTCATTTACGGCTTTTTGACGGGGGGATTATGAAAAGGAGTAGAGTGAGAAAAATCCACCTTTTTGCTTTTTCGGAATTGGTTCAATCAATTACAAAGTTAGTGAACAAGGTCAAAGGTTGTCAAAGAGATAATACAATTGTAATCAAATAAAAGATGTCAGTTTGAGAATTTGGCCTTCTACTCTTATCAAGACGTAAATTAAATTTTTTTTCTGTTTTTTTTTTAATAGAAAATTAATTTAAATAACAAACTAAATACATTGAATAATAATAAATAATAACAGCTAATTTTAAAAAAAATTACATTACATTCTTGGCATAGATCAAAGTTCAGAGTGTCTGAACTAAGTTTTACTAAGTTTTGGGCGATTATAACCCAGTTAAAAAACAACTCGCAAATCAGTATGTTTGCAATGGAGAGTTGACACATGAAGGCTGGGAACTCTCTTAATAATATCTTGAAGTCATTGCAAATTTTGTTTCTAAGTAAACAGCTAACCGCTTAATCTTCTACTGACAATGTAATCTGACTCGGCAATCAAACAAACGAATAATCTTTGTATAGATCAGATAAGAACCTGGATCTTACTCACACCGTTCACATTGAGTTCAAACGTCTGAGATGGGTGGCTCACTATAGATGGTGGCTTGTTACAAGGGGAGGATGAAGGGGACTAAATATAGGAATACGGTAATTTGTTCGCAATTAGTTGTGGAAACTTCTAATAACCTTTGCGGAAGAGATTTCCATTTCTGCTCAAACCCTGCCGGCGAGAGAACAGCCTGCGGATTGAGCTGGATTCCACTCTCAGCTTCACCTTCAACTGCTTCAATGTCGAGGTTTCCCCCCTGCGAGGTGAATACGTTGATGAATATAAACATACAATAAATCAGATATAAGATAGTGGCTTGGATGACATTGCTATAACTCGACAGTTAATCAAACTACCTCTATTGCTTTTTCAGTACCGAAAATAAATGAAAATAAATTAAGAATATACTTTTATAAAAGTTTGAGATTCAGTTCGGATACATGCGTGTTACTGCCTCTAAAAGACGAAGAAGTAGCAATTTTGTGCGAGAGCGTTGCAACACAATAAACTTAATTACAGAATACAATGCCTTAACGTGGGAATGCAACCAGTTTACCACCTTTTCACCGTCTTCTTTAGACAGCCAAACGTGAAAAGCTCAATTTTGTGGTTTTCTAGAGAACGTGAACAAAATCTGACGTACTGTGACATCGAAGCGTTGGTTCTTCTCTAATGTATTTATTCAAACACGAATTTTCGACAGTTTCAAGCTGCCTTCTTCAGGTGCTAACTAGTCAAATCAAAGTCAAATCCATGTTCTGGCGAATCTTGGTAAAAATGACTAGTCCGATTCAAAGGAGGACCTGACAATTAAATTCGGTGGTAATTTAATATTAGCAAAATTTTAGATACCTTTCCTTTGTTTCTGTATTTGTGTTATAACAATTTTATGAATTTTGGCAAATACTGTAAATAATTTTAACTTCCTTTATGTGTACGCTTGACAACTAAACATTTTTAATCAGTGTGTAGTGAGCGTTCATTGCACATTTTTTAACTAAAGAACATTTTAAATGAAGGACCAATTAAGAGTTTGAAATCCTGTTCACTTCAAAGCTCAACTACACACACACACACACACACTACACATACAAACACACACACACTACACACACACACACACACACACGCACACACACACAAACAAACACAAACACGTGCAGCACGGCTTATCAAGCGAGAGAGCAAATTACCAAAAGGTCTCCAACAACAACTTCCTTTGGGTCGTCCGGAGCGCGGTTACTTAGGCTTCTTTCGTGCACTTGTGATAAAAGGTTTTCCTCTGTATCGGAATCTGTAAATTACAACGGAAATTACACAATACGAAAGAGAACAAATAATAGCACTTGTTACAGAAGGTTTTTCTCTGCACCGGAATCTGTAAATCACTGCAGAAATTACAAAATACGAATGAGAATAATTTTAAAACTGCACCACTTGTAACGAAGGTTTCCTCTGTACCGGAATCTGTAAATGACAACGGATACCACATGGTAGGAATGAGAAAATGATTTTGCAATTGGGACAAACTGAAGGCTTTTTCTTGTGTCTGAATCACCACGAAAATTACATGTCTCAATGCGTTTTATCACAGCCAATGGAGACGAGCAGTCTTATCACAATGAATACCACTAGTATCAGTGTTATGCCGGAGGAGTTGGGAAGGGAGGAAGGGAGCTGGAATATGGGACAGAGGAAATGGATTTTGAAACTTTTGAAGAATTGTTGTTCAAAATCCGCAGTTTGGTGAGGTGGATTTATGTAGATTTAGTAACTTTAAAATAACTTTGATCAGCTGCACTCCAAATGTTGATCATCATGGCATTGGTCACGTAACGACCCCCTCTCTGGCTGGTGTGAACAAATACCCGAGATATTTCCTTCATCCCCATCCAGCTTGACACTGATAGGCGCAACACCACACGCTTTCTTATCAAGACATCGTACAAACAAACTGCAACACCAAACACATCTACTTTTCAAGTTATTAATCCTCTTTAACCCGAAGGCTCTCGAAATGCCTTGCAAGTCTTGCTCAATTAATTGAGCTGATTGGCTGACGCACCGCTACATCATAAGACCGTTTAGACAGGGTATGCGTTTTCAATTTCGTATGTTGTACAACTAACACTGACAGTATAACTGAGGAAGTAGCGAAATTCTTATCTTTAAGTGCCGCAAAGTGAGTGTCCGTAGATTATATAAATAATGTACCATTTTATAAAAGCTTAAACAAATTGTTGTTGGTTACTAAAGACTTTTCATGCAGTGCAAACCTTCCTCCTCTGTGAACGGCCGTCCTTTAATGTATGGAATCGTCTGACTAATGAAGTTCGCTGACGGTTGCCCGTAGACTACTGATAGAGTGTTAAACTCCCTGAAAAGATGCTCCTGCAACAAAGAAAACGATCAATAATTAATAACGAGTTTTGTAGTCGATACAGCTAACCGATATTGCACAACCAAACTTAGTAGTTTTCAAGACTGAAAAGAAAGCACTCAAAGTTTTTTATTTTTCTGTTTGTACTACCAACTTTTTGTGTTTCTTCAACTGTTAAGAGCTTCAATGTATTTCATGATATGAAACAGTTTCTAGCATTGAAACTCCACAGACAGCTATTATGTCGCTGAAATAAAAGGCAATCAGTAACTGATCATCAGTAGGATACCTAAAATGTGTGCAATTCTACAACTGGTATACTAAGTCAGATGTCGAACTGAAGGACCACGACGTGAGGAACAAAAGCTCGTATCAAAGCAAACTGCTTAACTTCCAGTACATGGCACTACCTTTAACTTGGTTCATGCACATTCACAATTTTGGTATTCCGGGACCTTTTGGTCTTTTTTTGGACTTTTTAGTCCTGAAATTTTAAGAATATTTATAACTTGGTACGCTCGGCCGCAGTAAATACAGAGTTAACAGTTCGACAAACTCCTTTGACACGTTAAGGAAACGCCGACGGTTTTAAAAAAGTTCAATTTTCCACTTTCCAGTCTACTATTCCAACTGAAGTTATACATCAAAAAAAGAACAGCAGCTCCTGTACTAGCCAGTACAGTGCAAACAGTTAAAGCATTCCACACCTCTTCCTTCAAATTGTTTCCTTTTCCAGAAACAAGATAGGTTTAAGTCAATTAATATCCTTATTCGACAATTTGGTCGGAATATTATTTTAAGAAGATGAAAGAATCGTCAAAGGTGGCCGACCTGAGTAAAACGCCTATTTACAATTACCTTAGAAGGTTTGTGTTCAGATGAAGTTGTTCTCCATTTGTGATCCGTACCGGTACAGCACACAACTTTCTTCGCCTAAAAACCAGAACATCAGAACCGTCTCAATTTTCTCGAAGTCTGTTAACGAAAATGAAACGATCGAGAATATTGTTTCCTGATTAAAAAGAGAAAGATGGTGGTTTAATCCCCTTCTCCAATGCTCTTCCTGGAGTCATCTCAAATTCCCAGTTTTTCTAGAAGAAAACAATTTCCGTGGAAGTGGAAGTTTAACAGAAACAATAGAACAGTTCGAAGGACAAAAGAGTAACACCCTACCCTCATTCAAAACCTTGCATTTTATTACAGCAACCAGTGAGATACCAAAATAGTTGATGTGCTAGTTTTTGACCGCTAACTTGGAGCGTACTTTGACCGTGAGTTGTGTTTCATCCCGAACCTCAATCCCCACATTACTTGCTAAACTGTCCCGTTTCATCCGCAGCGCCACTCCCACCGTACCTGGTTTACTCCTTGTTTGAGGAGCCTGTAATACATCATGGCTCGGTCCCGCACATCCATATGTTCTTCCTCATCTTTAGCACGGCAGGAAAATAAATAGCAATACAGAACGTTGAGTTTGACTGAAGGACATGCATCTAACAACAACCTGATCCGCTGCTTTTTGGACACATTTCTTAGTAATCGACTAAAAAGGCGATCTGACAATTTTGTGATGTGGAATAAATATATTAGATTTTAAGTTGTCTCATTAATTATTTTAAACACATTTGTAGAAAATTTTTAATGCCATAAACAACGGAGCCTTTTAGTAGAATGAGTTTTTAAGATCTGCATATTTTTGCTTACACTCTATTTCTTGATGTTGCAATAGTAAGTTTGTGAAGGAAGCATTTCTATTTAACTGAGGTACGCCCTTACTAAACACTGCTATTCTATAAGCACCAACCTACGTACAAGTCTCACGAACTCACAGTGCCAGCCAAATTGTGATTGTTTGGCTTTCCAGGAACGAGGTAATACTGCAGATCGACCATCGTGAAAGCTGCTAATACACACAGTGTTGTAGCAATGTTCTGAGCTATGTTGAACACTACTCTGTCCTAATCCGTACATCCCTTACCTATACTCAGTACTGAAACAGGCTTTCCAGCTCCGTTGAAACAACTTCCTACTTTGCATATTCCTTCCGAAAGTATTGCAGCAATGTTCCCAGCTCTGTTGAACACTAATCTGTTCTATTCTGTATACCTTATACCTATACAGTATTGTAGCAGGTTTCCCAGCTTTGTTGAATCATTCTTTCCCTTACCTACGCAGTACTGCAACAGCCTTCCCAACATCTCCTGACATTCGGCTGGTCTCTTCAAAAACAACTTCATAGTTGCCGTCAGCAACTGCAGTTTGACGTCGGAAGAATGTTCTTCGTTAATATGGTCAATGGCTGACTCCAACATGTAAGGACTGTCAGGAATTAGCTGCAACAGATAACACACGGGAACTCGAAATGAGTTGGCTTTAGGAAGGACAAGATATAGATGCGAGTGCTTACCATTGTAGTATAAGACAAGTTTTATCCTTTTGCTATCATTGTGAAAATCGTTATTGTTATCTAGTATATATTTAATAATCTTGAATAGCTTTGGCAATACCTATTTTGTTTTGGCGAATCTAACAAGGCGTAAAAATACTTAGAAATTGAATTTGAAAAATGGTACCCTAATGTCAAGAAAGAAAACCTTAGTGTCAGAATGAGATTTTCGGTTGTAGCATGTGGTTCTGAAATTTGAAAACAGCGTAATTTCTCAATAAGTGCTCATGTACTAATAAACATTTGTGTCAGGAAGAAGACTGAGCTGAAATACGGTATTTCACTTTCGTAATAACGAAGAAGCATCAAAGTTTGAATGTCTTTAAATTTGCTGCCATTGCCCCCAAACACAAATCAAATAGCATAGAACAGCTGCAAGAACTTGAAGGAATGACAGTTTTTTTTACTAAACAGTTAGTCTACTCTTACAAAGAAGAACGCCCTATTTCTCAAAACCGCCTTTGCCAAACTTTTCTGGCAGTTGATGTTGCTATTCTCAATTAAAATAAAGCTTGTCTACCAAATTTGGAACTTAACGAAACATAAATGCCCTTGTTACAAAGACCTAGAAACGCGAGAACACCGTTCTACGCCTCTGCCAAGAAAAAAGCTAAGACGTTTATTTCAAAAGGCTAATGAGGTTTTAGCTCCCAGTCACGTTTACGTTTTGCAATTGGCCAAAAGTAAGTCAAAATACCAGCTATCGTTTAGCATTATCGTTTTGCTGCATTACGGTTTGTCAAAAGCGACCTTTCCAGAGTTCTAAGATTTTTTTAACTTGAGTATACACAGGTCACTACCTCGCCGTATTGCCCCGTCATCCAAATAATGGCAGCTCTTCCTCTAGAATCTTGTACCAATTCTAGGCAATCTTGTAACTGCGGCAACACGGCTTGAGTGCATTTCTCGTATATCAACAGCAAGTCTGCAGCAAGAGAACATCGGTAGATGTTTTCGATTTTCATAAGTTTTTTTTTCAGCTATAAGAAATATTCAATTTAAAAAATAATTCAAAGAAACTTAAGTAACTTAAAATGCGGAACGCAAAAAGGTATCAGTCAACTGACAGGATGATCGACAAGTTCAAGCAGTTAGTATGACAAAAGAAATACTGGGAAAATATTAAAAAATAATTCACTCGCACCATATTTTGCTTTTTGTGGAAATGAAGGCAGACAGAAAGACAAAAGACAGACGACAGAAAGACAAACAGACAGAATGATCAACAGGCATATGAGCTATAGCCATAGAAAATGTGCAAAAAAGGGCATCAAGATTTGCCCCAGGTCAGGTTTGAGGTAAAACGCCGCATGAAAAACGATGCAGAGGGATCGGCCTGCCAAAGCTATCAGTGCGCCGAGATTACCTGAGTTTGATAGAGTGCTACAAAGTAGAAACGGTTTATCAAGCAATGTGTTGCCATAAAAACAAAAACACAAAGACAAACTTTTTCTCAAACCTGCGAAAATATATTGACTCAAACACTCTTATTCAATTAGAATCATACAGCACTGGAACAATACTACCAGCCTAAATCGCTAAATTAACTAGCCTAAAGGATTTTTTTAAAAGTAAAAGTTTTATAAATTTTACTGTTCTTATCTTATCTTATTGTGTCTTTGTCATTGATTTTATCTGTAGGGAGTTACACGATAGGGATAATCTCTTAACTTCCTTTCAAGATGCAACTTTTCCGCGCTAAGGCTTTGTTTAATATTGCATATTTCTACTTTGCAATCATGAATAAACATGTATGGTATGATAAGGTAAGGCGGGATAGAATGGCAAGTATGTGCGGACAAAGGAGCGATTTTCAGATATTCTTGACGAAAAGTTTCGCTCTCTTAACAGAATCACTAAATGATAAACTGCATAAAAAGTCTTTTAGCGCCTGAAGAACACATGAAACTACAAGTATTTCAATAATCACACAGCTAAATATGAATTTCTAAAGCCACAAGGTTCAAAGAAATATCCGAATAATTTGGTCACTTAAGTTAGAACAGCATTGAACAAGGGACATGAAACTCCTGAATAAAACCGTCAGGAAAGAACTTACCTCTTACAACGATAAGTGTCTGTGCGGTTATGTACTCAATTTCCCATGACAGGAAAGTCAGAAGAGTGTCAATGCAAAACTCGGCAGTCTGTGGAAGGGACTTGGCTATCTGTCCAATGGCCTTGATGGACTCCTCTGCAAGCGACACGTCCACGTCGTGAACATTTGCGCTGAAATATTGTATTATTTGTAAGAATATCATTTACTTCAACTTTGCCTGTTTGAATACCAACTGGTGCTTATCAAACGTTGCAGTGTAATTGTTTACAAAGTCAACCAACTGCTCAACTAATAATCTGCCTATAGGGCTCTTCTGCGACACCCACTCAACCCCGCTACAACCCAAACACTACTGGCACCCACATATTCACTCCCTTCCCACACACTGATCCACCCACCAAGACCTCAAACGTGTCACCCAGTTCTACTATCCAATAACTCACCCATCCACTAGACATATTTCCTCTCTTGTCACTCATATTTATCTATTCATTCATTAACTTACTATCTCAACCACCCACCCAGACGCCAACCATGACTCACCCAGTATTTCATGTCACACACTCTGTGATTGACGGAGTCACCATCCCCAATCAGTCATTAAACATTCAAGTGCCCACTACTCACCTAAGTTCAGATACAATGTCTTCCACGGTTGATTGCGTAGCAATGGACAACAAAATTTTCAGCTTTTTGCTCTTGATATAAGCGGGATCATTAAACCTAAGGATTGAGATGGAGCTCAGTCACGTGGTGTGGAGTCAAATGACACAACATTTATTGTTGATAAGACAGAGGTGGACTCAGTAATGAAGTTCTAGGAAAACAAGACCAAGTTCTTATTACGTGAACCGAAATGACAGTACAAATAAGTCTAGACGACATTCATCCCATCGAGGACTTGGTTAGCAGTAACCTGCATTGGAGCAGCTGGGCCTTAATAAATAGATAACAGCGCAAGTAAGGTCAGCTGTCAAGGTTTTTATACAATTATGTGCATGATACGCTCGCCTAATTTTGCAGATCAAGTCGTAGAGCTCTGAGGCAATCGTGAACAATGGACAAACAATCAACAAACTGAGCAAGAATACTCAAGAAGACGTAATACCAGTTGCTAAGGTTGTTATACGTGGTGTAAAGGTCTGCCTTCAAGACTTCACCTTGCGAAGAAAGTCTTGTAATCTTGGTCATACAAGTGTGGTGCCCTGTCCAGTAGCAGCTC
>JAOBYF010230655.1:0-10089 GCA_025403605.1 Parazoanthus darwini | reverse complement strand
AACAAAAGGGCACAAAACGAAGCAGTCTTTCTCTTGCTTCTTGGGTATTTTTTAGCTGCAACTTCCGGAGTGTTGATATCAGAGTCAACAGATAAAAGCAGCCGTTGTATAAGGTTTTTATAAAATGAGAACTGAAATTAGTATCTTAAGCCCTTGATATAAACTTTACTAATGCCATTTAGTTCATTTTCCTCAAGGCGGCTTTTAGTTTACGAACTCCCTTGTGAAACCAATGTATATCCAGGCCCGTAGGCAGGGGGGGCGCGGGGTGCGTACGTACCAACCCCCACGGGCCTAAAGAGGTCTGCATTTGGAGATTTAATAAGGCCATGAAGAAAGCCGAGTAGGTTTATCGTAACAATAGGTACAACTGTAGATCGAAACGACTAAAAAATAAACGGCCATAAGTGTGTTTGTCCCATAAATTTGTCTTTTAAGAGTCCAAGTTTACGAAATTTGCACCCCCCCAAAAAAATCCTGGCTACGGCCCTGATGTCTGCAGAAAATTGCAACTTACAAGAGAGCTAGTTTAGGTAAACGAAGAGAAGAAATTGCTACAAGCATACAGACTACCTACAGTATCTAATTTTGCGCTTGAATTCGTCGAGCAACAACTATATCGTATAAAGATGGCGGACGAGCAGGCGCGCGAACTGACTGGGGCGACGAAAAAGCAACAATACGTACGACTGCGAGCGCCTTTTTGTCTTCGCAGCGTGCTCCCCACCCGCTCTACCGCCACCTTGCGACGAACTGAAGAGGAAACTGAAAAGCAAGGCCAGGGACTATTTGTAGTCTGCAAGTATCCGCAACTACGAAACGTTTTTGGGAAGTATCACATTAGAGACAAAGCAGGGGATTTACTTTGGTCTAATAGTTTTGAATGAGTTATCTGTTGTTTTGTCTTGGCAAAGGAGAGCTTTCTAAAAAGAAAATGTTATTTTGTCTGCAAAACTGATTAGTAGATAAAATAGAAATGAAAATGTTGTGACTTCACGTTGAGAAAACTTGTGGATTAATCAGTGTACAAAACTTAATCCTCGGGACAAACTAATAGGAAAAGAAAAAAAACCCGCAAATTCATTTTAATTTTATTTTCGTAGCTAAAGAGAAACTTAAATCAAGCGTCATAAACCAGCGATATTGGAAATAGGTTTAATTTGCCCAGAATGATTCAACAGCACCGGGAGGTTCAACACTCGACCAATCACAGCCACAGTTACTAATCGAATTTTCTATTCGTAATTAAAACTTCTTGATTACATATCGCTGTTTTTCTTAAGTCGTAATTAAATTATTCAAATGTGTTGTTTTTATAAAAGAAAAACGTGGGAGTGTTATTATAACTTAATGATTAGATTTAGATGGGCAGTAAACGAGAAAAAATAGCGCAGGAATTAACTCTACCAGCATATCTGTGAGAAATGGTTTTCTGTTGAGTCTGATATGAAAAAGTAACGACCAGATACAGGTGCCGAACGGGTTTTTCGAACCAAATATGGAAGATGCGCTCTCGACCAGGTGGTTTAGTATTTTGTTGTAATTGATTCAACAATTAGCTCATTGATAAATTTCTTAATGCGACTAATTCCTTGATAATCCCTCTTCTCGTTTGCGGTCTTCCAGCTCATTATACGGGCAATAATCACAGTAGCGCACAACAAAGAGCCCGCCAGCGGTCTACCTTCGTGTTATCAACGCCTCTATTTAGATTCTTTCTTGAGTTATGGCTTGATCCCGTGTTAAGTACTTAGGGTGCTATTAACACAAACAAGCCAACTTATTAAATTATTGACAGGGCGGTTAGTCCAAGCAGAGACACATCCTAAACAAATTAGTCGCCGACTCGTAACCTAGGATCCAAAAATGTTCCCGAAAGCGTTTCATCTCCAAAATACACTACCGCGGCCAGAGATTCACTAATTATTAACTTACAAGCGAAATAAAAATGACTGAAGTTATACTATGGGTTTGCATGAGCCTAAAACGGTTGGTATTTTGAATGGTTTCTGACTAAACTTTCGCGAATTTTGCAATATATATCAAGGAGATTGGGCGGTCATTTCGAGACCGCCTCTTGTACAGGAGCACAAGAAATGAATTAAAGTTGTATTCTGGTGTGAAAACTCATTTGCGTCTATTCATATTCTGTCACGATTTCCAATGTAAGCTCTAGCTCAGGGGTTTTCCTGAATCTAGCACTGCCTGATGTTCTTTCGCCTTTAACCTGAGCGCGGCTATGCTCGAAGTCCTTCGATCTGTGTCTCTGAGACTCTCAGCCGGCGGTGAGGTGCAGCGCGGAATGGAGGGTGAGAGTTTGAGCGCAGCAGACTTGTAGACCGAGTGCGCACTGAGAAATGGCGGCGGCAGCATTGCGCAATGCTCGGCCTGATGGTAGAACGGTGAGCAAAACTGAGAAGGAAGACTTGCGCCAGAGAACGAAGAGTGAAGAGGAAGACGCAACGAAGGAAAGCCGGGGCTGTGTTGAGCCATGCTTGGCTGTAGGACGGTCCACTGGGGATCCACCACTTTGGCTGGGAAGTCCATAGAGTAAGGCGATAAGGGAGGGGGGACAAGGGTGTTCGCTAGTCCCAGGGGTGCATGCAAACGCACGCCTTGCGCCTTTTCTCGCTTGCGCCACTTGGCTCTCCGATTTTGAAACCAAACCTGTTGGGGAAAAGAATCTTTGTTATATTTTATTCACCATTTTCTAAGCGATGTATTCAGAACTATAGTGTCTTGTCCGTTTAAACTTTTGTTTAATCACATATCATCTCCTCAAACTTTATGATCCCTTTTTCAGATTGATTTAATAATATACAAAAATCGGTTTTGCAAATAATAGTTTTTGGTATATGTTATTGCTTTTCTGAAAGACGTTTACAAACTGTCTCTTCAAGTGAAAGAAAAATAGAAAATTTCATTAAAATTGCATGATTAAGAATCACTTGTGATCAGCTTTCGCATTAGTCTCGATAACTTGGATAACGATGGTTCTTAAGGATTTCATTTTTGTACAAATGAAAACGATTTGCACAGGAAGTCTAGGAGTGAGTTTGCGAGCGTGCGTTAGGAAAGCTTGTAGTCTCGAGTTTTCACACATGTCTGTGACAAGAAATTGCTGTTTCTGCCACTGATTGGCAATGAATCGCTCTATTGCTTCACTAAGCAGCTTGTATAACGGCACTTGACGGACAAATCAACTTCGCAGCACCACGTCAACTTTGAAATCTGTGTTACGTTGCTCCCACGCTTAATGGCGCGTGTCCTCTCGCCAGTTTGTATTTTTAAAACTATATTTTGGACAAGGCATCATGAAATAGATTTGGCGGAAATTTTAATTTTCTTTCAGGCAATCAATTCTCAAGCAAACCTCTTATCTCTGATAAGATTCAGATGCCAGCTGATGTTTTTAAGCAATGTGCAACCTTTCCATTCTTCTTATCTTTTCAATAAAACCCAATCCTCCATCCAAAATTGAACAACTTAATTGCATGGAAGAAAACATTAGCCGGCTAAATCGATCGAGTAGACTTGATTATTTGGTCAATATTTTTGATTATCGCCTTTTCTCTCATCTAGTTATTGCGTTTATTAGTCGCTGGTGCGGAGTGACTTCAGCCGACTCCCACAACATACTCTGTACTTAGTTAAACATGTCGAACTAGAAAGCAATACTCTGTCCATTGTAAACAATTCAACCGGCGCGAATGGCCGATAATCTCCTTGATCAAATCAATGAGCACGTTTCAATAGCCGTGCTATTGCTATTAATACCCTGTTGGGCATGTGATATAAGTCTAAAATGCATGGGTGCTTGGCTTAAACCAGCTCACCTGGACTCGAGCTTCAGTGAGGTCAATTTTCATCGCCAGGGCTTCACGCGTAAAGACATCGGGATAGTGAGTCTTTGCGAAAGCTCGCTCAAGTTCCTCCAGCTGATAGCTTGTGAATGTTGTTCTGTATCTTCGTTGCTTACGTTTGTTCGTTGTCTCCTTCTCCTCGTCTGGATCTGTCTCTTCATCTGCTCTTGTTTCATCTGTACAATTTTCTTGGACTTCCTCACCACTTTCCCCGCACTTGGGTTCTTCGTCAATTTCTTCGAGTGCATAAACAAAATAAAATCAAAAGAATTAGCGGCAACACGATGTTTGGGTGAAAAATGGAATAATCCTCGTTAAACCAGATTAATAAGAATTAAGATGATTTGAGTTTAATGCTTGTTCGATAATTAAATTTCCAGCCCATATTTCCTTCACTCAAAACACCAGATTACGCCGGAGGTGGGCAATTTACTGATGGCAGCACAATCACTCTTGTGTCTCGGCACTATTGTACAAAGAATTACAAAAACTACAACTAAATCTGAAGAAGAATCACTTCGTGATAATTTTTACCATTAATTGAAAAGCACCGAGTCTTTTGACTTTTGTCCTGTTGCTGTTTAGGAAATAACTCAAAAGACTCTCAGAAGACTTGCACTAATTTTCGGGTATTGACGATTGTCCAAGACACCTACCAGTCTCAGCTAACTTGTGGGTGCTAATGTGGAAGTAACGAAAGAAGTGAGACGGAAGGTAACTTCAATTGCTACAGAACAAAAACCAAAACTCTATAGAGTGCAATATACCGCACTGTACTGTACGGCTATGGAGTGTTAAGTGACAGTTTTAAAACAACTCAATTTTTCGAGAAGAATAATTACAAGCTATACATTGAAATTGCTATATAACAAGTAAAACATTTGTAGTCGCGCACCCAATACCTGTCAAACTCGAAGCAACATTGGTTTGCCCCACTGCCAATACAGAGGATTCCCTGTACTTCGGGCTACAACCGTCCTCTTGTTTATAACTAGTTGTGTCTTTAGTCGAGCCGAGACCCAACAATCCATCTATACTATATGGACTTGGGACATAGGCGCGGGCCGGAGCGTTGCTTTTCACGCTAGAATTGTTTCTCGGCGTCACGAACTCATCAGAGCCTGGCACAACCTTGTTTTCGCTTTCCATTCTCTTGGCAATTTCTAAATGAAATGTCACAAAGGGAAGCCACACTTTAATAAAGAAAAAACCGGTATTACCCGCGCGATTCTATTGGCCAGTAACCACTTTGCTGATAATAAAATTAACAAAATGATGAAAGTTCATTAGGAAGATCCATGATACAGCTTGCATACTCTTTACATTTGTAATTACGGTAATCTTGTTTGATCAACTAGCCGACAACAAGGTGAAAATAACATCTTTCTAATTAACATCTTTTTCTCTAGGTTCTATCTCTGACTCTACTCTTGGCAGCTAAAAACTGATGTGCTAGCTCTAAATAGGGGAACCTTACAAACGCGACCCTGGACATTTAATCGCCGATACTATATAAAGTAATTTGACATACCTTTTGCCAGTGCCAGTGAGAACTGACTGCTTGTTGATTTGTGTTTCTAGTTCAGCAGGCAGAAAAAAGTTGCACATTCGTGAAGTATTCGCGTGTTTGAGATGGTTGCGCTCGGTCAACCAAGACACAAGGACTACTCGAGCACCACTTGTGTGAGGTCAAGTGTGCCAAACAAAACGCCTTCTAATAGGACAGATTTTGACTCTTTCACACTTTGCTTCGCCTATCCAATTCTGACAGCATCAAGCCCGATATTATGAATTCTATCGCACGCTTTGATGGCTAATCTCCAAATACTCGCTTCTAATAAACTTAAATTAAAACCCTATTGAACTGCAAATACTCTTAACAGCTGAGCGCGCCATCTGCCGCCAACAAAGACTTCCCGAGAGTCGAATATTGGAAATTTGGGCCCATCTCAACATTTTGATTGGGTTAATTAAGCACAGTTTGTCCCGTTAATTATTTAATTAATAGCGTTTATCTCAAGTCGATACAAGTTCGAGTTTGGACCAATGAGCGCACGGTCTCTTTCGGCGAGCAGAGGTGGGCGAGTGAGTCAAATTACACATTAACACATTTCCCTTATTGTGTGTTTACATAAAGTGATAATCCTTTGCTTTCGCTATTACCATAATAATAAGAAGTCTTTCCATCATTATATCATTCGAGTTTAATTAAACTTATGGTTGAATGACATCACTCGGCGTGTGTTCAAGAGTTGGGTTGAAAACTGAAAGTGGATCTTCGTCCAAATTCCTTTACTTTCCCACACTTTTGGCCGATAACTCCTCGCGAAAAGCCCCGAAAAGCCCCGCGCCATGACAATTAGCGTGTTGTTGGATAGAACGTAAACAGAAAGTAAAAACAAACAGCTAGAACACAAGACGTTGCATACTAATTGAATAATTGTGTGAAAGACTCGAAGTCAATACTGATAATGTAATAACTTGCATGTCAAGTCAAGCGTTTGGCGTTTTATTGATCTCTTTAATAAATACAAAGAAATTTGAAATTCACTGAACTGAGGATAAACAGCCGTTAAACGGTTCCTTGTTGAGCAGAGCAGTTTCAAAAGATTTTTAGGAAAGCGTCAAATGTTCAATAAGTGTGGCTTAGTCGGGCGGGTCATTCTCTTTCTTTCTAAACCACCGCCAAATCGTTTTGTCAATAGCCAGATTCACCGCCAAAGGAGTCATGGTTGAATTAATAAGAAGACAACTTAAAATTTCACAAACGTCAATTAATCCCTTTAACAGAACGATGAATGTCTAATTTGCTCAAAGCAAAAACAAAAATCGAATAAAAGATGTATCCCTTGTACAATTTTTAAAACACTGCATGACGCCCCATCGCCCAACCCACGCCACGACAGACAAAACTCCCGCAATCTACCTGCAGCCCGATATTTCTTAAATGCCATTTTACTCGGACTTCGGAGTCAACCCGCAAGACAGTTCAGCGCGCCTCGTTGTCTCTCGCTGATAAATGCCAACATGTAATCACGAAAGCGCAGTGCCAGACAAACGAGGTTAATAAAAGCAATATCAGCCACATGGCAACATATTTTGATGTTTTTCACTTTTGAGTAAGATTACCTGTTGAAATTTTATAACCGGCGGACAGGTTGTTGTTAAACAAACGCAAGATATCGGGGTGTGAATTCAAGTGCGTAGTTGTCAATTGGTCCACTTGTTTGGATAAAGTTTGGCTCATAATTGTGGATTCTCGGAAATTGACCGGAACATCTTTTTCTTGTTCCTCATAGACACTTGTCTTTGGTTACTGTGTTAAACAGCTTCAAGTAAATGTTTGCCGAGAATCGGGGGAAATGAAGGGAACCTGGTTCAGTTTTTTTTAAAAACTTCATGGAAAAATCTTACTGTAACTGATCGATCAATCATATATAAAAAAAATCTCAATCTCAAAACTTAGTTCTTGCGGGGAGATTTGCCTTCAATCTCATAACAACAAAAAACACAATCAAATTTACGTTATGACAGTTCTAGAAAACTTCGCCTTCTTGCAACTGCTAACAAGACACAACAAACATATGCGGATAAAAGTTTATATTCAGTAGCGATAAAACCCCAACATACATCTCTGTCGAGCGATTTTCGCCGCCCAGCTTCTTAGCACACATTGTCTTAAAACACCTCGTAAATAAATGTTTTAAAACCAACAACAAAGAAAATAACTTGCGAAGGTTGGCCTTTTGTACTTACCAAAAGGAAAGTAGCAATTTGATTGTACTTGTGCAACCAAAACTAAACGAACCTCGATTTGGAGTACAAAACACTCAGTAATATTTGATATTTCTCCCGTCAACTTTTGCCTGTTGGATATAAAACTGTCAAAGTAAAATTAGTAAGTTTCAATCGGATTGTAATTTAAATGTATGGCTGTACTCAAGGTCAACATTCGCCAGCGCGACTTCTCGTTGTCGGTGCGCTACTGAACCTAATTGACTGGCAAGAGAGTATTCTAAACAAAAATATTCCTTTTTGTCAGTTCACACCGGAGCTGTGAAACATCGTGTTGTGCGTGATAACCCCCTCCCAAACATAAGACACAAAACGTCGACCTGGTATAAAACTTAGATTTTTTTCAAAGTGAGTTGTCCATTCAATTGTTTCGTTATATACATGCTAATATGGAAAAACTACTGCGGCCATGAAGTTGAAATACACGATGTTTTACAGCTGAGAATCTGAAATGTCTCCCTCTGTTTTCGAAAGGTAACTATATAAAAACAATAAAAGTATTCGATCGAGTTCAAGAGCGATCTATTCCTGGTCCGATTAATTCGTCGCTCGATACAATTAAAAACAATGTCAGACCGATGTCTGTCTTCTACATGCGGTCATAAGGGAAGTTCAAGAATCGATCGTCCAAAACATGAAGCAATGGGCAAAACTAAGAAGACCGCTAGGAACAAGACACAGTCATTGGCATTTGCAGGGACTCATCGTCACAAATGCCATGTTGTCATTTTGAGGGCGGATGTCTGTTTTCAGCCGTTAAAAACCTTAGTCAATATTTCTTGTTCCTTGTGCTATAACTCAGCAGTCCCACGCTGTATGTTGGCTGGTACTAACTCTGCCACTGTGTTCCAAAACATCCCACTTGACTGTGTCTGTGTTTTAAAGTGGAAACTACGCGTAGTTATCAGCATTCTACAGCGGGTAATATCGTTGCTTAGCAGCTTCGGTCCAACGATCACGATATTTACAACCGCGCGGCAGTTTGTCGGCGGTATAGCGTTCAGTCAATCTTCATTTCTTCACCGTAAGGAAAGGCCAAAATCGAAGACGGTAGAATGTTTTAATTAAACTTGTACTGTCCAGTCTTGTTTATAAGTGATTTGTCTGAATGACAATGACTCAGCTATTCTTAAATCTAAAAGACGGTACACCAAGTGGGTCTGGGTTTATACAGCCCACAGTTACGCGGCAAGTTTAATTCATTTAAAAACAGTTTCATTGGCTGAATGCTCTAAAAGCATTCGACGTCAAAGTGTTCGTTCTTCGGTGTGTGCAACAGATAAATGTGTAGCAACTCATGTTAACCGCCGCAAATCACAACGAAAGACTAATCGGAAGATTACAATCCATTCCAATTGCATTCGCTCATCGGCTTCCTGCTTCTTATAAAAACCTGGTATCACAGCACGGTTAATTTTTTCTGTGTTATCGCACAAGTCACTTCGTTTTTCTCCGTTCGTGAAACGTCAACTACTTGAGTTTGTTCGCGCACGCTCGAAGTCTCTCTTTTTAATTTCGCGCACGCTCGAAGGCTCTCTTCTCATTTCTCGCACGCTCGTTTGATTGGCAGGACTGGAGAATTGATAAGGAAATGTCTCTCGCAATACAGTAGTCACTCCACTCTCAGGTTCATAATAACGGGGCGCATCACTGTCCTCTCTTCTCGTGGTCGTCGTTAGTGTTAGTCGTGTTCAGCTGAATTTAAATCCCTCTTCCGGCGCACTGTCCTTGGCGTTAAACTCGTACTGACCATCCACTTCCTGGGGGGCCACTTCCTCGCACAAGTTGTCACCCTGTTGTATCAATAAAACAACGTCATTTGAGCGAACATAAGAGTTGTACGGGAGTTCACTAACCACATGTGCGCGGTCAAACGAGTATGAGAGTTGTATGAGAGGCGAGTGACCAGATTTGGATGAGAGTTTTGTTAAAGTCTCATACGCGCGATCAAACGAGGACGAGAGTTGTATTGGAGTTCAGTAACCACATTTGGGTGACGGTTTTGACTCTCATGCGCGCGGTCAAACGAATTCGAGAGTCCATGAGAGCTGACAAGAGTCGCTCAACAGACATACGAAACTCTCATCAACTCTCATCGATATTTTGAACATGTCCAAAGTTGATGACAGCGCTCGAGAGTGAACGAGAGTTGATGGTTAAAGGGAGTATGAACTCTCACTGATTCTCGTGCGCGTTTGACCTCGGTTTAAGAATAACTGTCTATTCAAATACTGTACACTGATAACTCACGAGATTGGTTTAATAATATGTATGCTAAAAAAATTAAGTAAAAGTCATGATAAATTTCACAAAAGCATTCTGTTGATTTTTTTTGCATTTCCAAAGGCTTTTAATGTTTTTTTTTTCAGAAATTATTTTAGGGAAGCTTTGGAAACCAATATCCATGTTCTGCTCTGGCCAAAAATAGATC
>JAOBYF010230544.1:0-10089 GCA_025403605.1 Parazoanthus darwini | reverse complement strand
CCCCCCAGGCTGGACAAACGACGATTGTTCAGTTGACATAGATGAGTGTGCTTTGGGCTACTGTGAGAATGGTGCAATATGTTTCCATAGCAACCATGGTTTCTACAATTGCACATGCGCACCTGGCTACACCGATTACAACTGTTCCACGGAGATCAACGAGTGTGACGTCAACCCCTGTATGAACAATGCAAACTGTACTGACCTGATAAATGACTACAACTGTACTTGTCCCCCTGGATATACCGGTAGGTGAAGGTATTTAGACAATGGATTATGATAGCCGTTTTCAGGACTAGCGATACTTTTCGTGTGAGCATGTCTTAAATTAAGATCTACTAAAAGTTTTATTTATGGGTACAAAGTAGTTAGTGCCACAGCAAAACTGCTTGATCTCATTTCTACTTTTATATTTCATTTTGACTGAACAGGTTTCGTTCAGGTTTTGTGTCTATGCTCGTTCCTCTCCAGTTTTGAAAACAAAGCTTAGCCAATGTTTCCAATGTTATCAAGCCTTTGTACGTTGGAAGGAAATTCTAGGTTTTTACCTTCTGGTAGCCTTATAAATTGTTTTGTAACGTACCTTCCTCACTGAAAAGAATTATAATGTGCAAGCAATTGCAATATTGTCTTAGATTTTGCAAGTATACAGTGTATGTAGTCTTTCATTGCAAATAGAAGCAACCAAAATGTTTTTTCTTTGGTCAGCAGCCTGATCCTTTTCTTTTTCTAGTTTTTGTTAGCCATTGTTTTTTTATTGGTAGACACAAAGGGAAAAAGAATCTGTCACTGTCTGTAAATACATTTTTTTAGTAAAAGAGTGAATGTATATAATGTTCGTGAACAATTTCCTGCGCGAACTCCATTACAAAGTGTTGTCTAACTTTCTGTGTTATGTCCCTCTACGAGAAGGATTCAGCACTTTTTATTGCTGTTGTTACAAACCAGTTTTATTTATTCTGAGTTAAAGGTTTATTCTAGATGCAATTTGTGTACATCTCAATTACAGACACAAGCAATGTGCTGCGATATTCATATCTTTACCCTATCAACTCTCCTCTCATACCTTCGCTGTTTTGCGTTTACATTAACTTACTCTGCACCTGTTACGTGCATAACGTCCGCTACACCCTTATCCAAAATCGTACAAACCGTCTGGTGATGCTTGCATGCCGTTTCGAATTCTTGAACTTTGTCTCCTTAAATACATTCTTAACACGTTCCAGTCTAAGTATCTTTCATTGTGCTGTGCGACATTGCTTCATGTCATCTTACATTACATGTACCTTACCTCATTCCATCTCACCTCACCTTACGTTACCTCACCTCTTGCTTAACCTTGCCTTACTCTAGCTGTTTCTCCTCGTGTACCCGTACTTCAGTGTTGGTGAAACAGCACGTCTTCAATATTGGTGAAACAACACGTCTTCATTATTGGTGAAACAGCACATGTTCAATATTGGTGAAACAGCACATGTTCAATATTGGTGAAACAGCACGTCTTCAATATTGGTGAAACAGCACATGTTCAATATTGGTGAAACAGCACATGTTCAGTATTGGTGAAACAGCACGTCTTCAATATTGGTGAAACAGCACGTCTTCAGTATTGGTGAAACAGCACGTCTGCCAACCTTACCGCCTTTTCCCCTTTATCTTCCCATGTAACTTTCTTTGCTTATTCGTTAATCGCTTTACGGTAATGGTTAATTAATGCCAAGTGGTCTCGTAAATTCGCTGAAGTGACCATTTTACTTCGTGCACTTCTTGTATCATGTTGTTCCCTTTATCATTCTAACTATACTACGATAACGTTTCACCTGTTCGTGCAGATCCCATGCCATCTTTACCTAACTTTGTTTGCAATGAATGCCTTGCAATACCTTTAGAAGCCACACCGTGTACGTTCTGTGCTTCTTCTCAATCGTACGATCAGTTACAAACCATACTATTCACAGTGTCCCTCACCTCATCTCACCTCACCTCACCTCACCTCACCTCACCTCACCTATACTATCATACATCATGATCAAAGTTTTGATACCTCAAGGCAGTGTATCAGTTTGTGACCATGATTATTAAATCATACTATGCCCATATGATCATGGCTGTTTGATCTTGGAGGCCTTTTGTTCTTCAAGTCTTACTTTACCTCACCAGAAATAACATACCATACTTAACCAGACAATGGCTATCACACAGTAATTTATTTCCTCAATGCCATGAAGATACAACGTAAACCTCACTCACGTCTTCGTATCCATGGTCATCAAACGTTTCTCTTACGCACCACCACGTTTTTCATTACATCTTTTCTCATCTGGTCTTCTCTTCTCTTATCTTATTAGGGTTTGCAACAGGACAACCCACCTCAGGTCCAGATTGTTGCTGTTGTTAGTGTCACCATCATATGCACTTGTAACTATGTTACCTTACGATTTTATCACACACAATTTCCGTGTTGTTTGTTTTTAGATAATGAAGAAATATATTCGCTGTCATTTTCATTTATCATTGTTAACAGGTTTGAGTCATTTAGTTTGGGTTTTCTGCTGAATTGATATTGTCTTCTTGATTCGTACCACAGCAGATGCATGTCATTTTATTCCGCTGCATTAGCACTGACTTTACTCGTTTGTCTCTTAAAAACGATGCTCTCTATTCTATCGTGTTTATTAACAACACTTCAGTTTTACTCGAGCACTACAAGTAAGAACCTTCACCACTGTTTCGTTTCTGCGTGACCCTTAAAAGTTTTCTATCTTTTCGAAAGTTGCTTCCATTTTCGTCAATCAAATCATATTCAAACAGAGCTGCACTTTCCTTCCGTTGGAACGGTGCTTTGCCGGCCATAAAATATACAAGTCTGGAGACCCGTGAAGTTGGTTGGTTACAGTTGACACGCAGTCAGTTACTATAATGCTAAAGATGGCGGCTGTACATTTTACCACAATACCTTGCAAACCTACATTTTACCACAATACCTTGCAATCCTACATTTTACCACAATACCTTGCAATCCTACATTTTACCACAATACCTTGCAAACCTACATTTTACCACACTACCTTGCAAACCTACATTTTACCACAATACCTTGCATTCCTACATTTTACCATAATACCTTGCAAACCTTACACAGTCAGTAGGCATAGAGAAAGCTATATACTCTTGCGATATTCCGGTAGAGCAACAACGCTGTGCATACTTGGTTTGAAGATTCTGTGGGTTTTCTGTGCTAATAACTAAAGGGGAAAAGGCATCAGACGCCATCTTCTTTGTTACGGTCAGTTCTGTTGTGTTTCATTGCATACGCCCGAAGCCAAATTCAGTACTAGCTTATTGTTTTTGATGATTGCATAACAATGAAAACAATGGTAAGTTCAGAGACTTTTATTTGATCTCATTGCAAAAATGCGTTTCTTTCGATTTCAAGGAAGTCGCTGGAGAAGGTGTTTCATGATATGGTACTTTTATTATTTGCAAGATAGCAAATTCTTGAACACGTATATATACGTATTCTTGAACACGTATATATACGTACGTATATACATTATATATACAGATAGATTGCAGAAATGCTTTCTAAAAATATAGGCTGTAGATCAATTTACAACTTAGCGAGGTAAATGCGAGATTTCTACACGTCATTACAAGAAAAAAGCAAGAAATAGCCTAGCCTAACGCGATGCGGTCTTCGTAATGTGTTGCGAATACCACATTTCAGATATGTTTGTAAGAATTGGAACCGTCAAAGTTTGGGTCTGCATATAAACTACTTTAGCCCGGATACTTAGTGCATAGCAGGGATGTCGTTTAAGCAGACTTAATGTATGCTGTTACTAAGTATAAATAGGATTCAATTTAAGCAGACTTGATATTTGCTGTTACTAAGCATAGATAGGATTCCATTTTAACAGACCTAGTGTATGCTGATGCTAAGCATGTTCAAGCAGACTTCGTGTATGCCATTGCCAAGCAAAGATAGGATGTCTCTCTTAAGCAGACTTAGTGTATGATGTTGCTAAGTGTTTGTAGGATGTTGTTTCAACCGACTTAGTGTATGCTGTTAAACAGCCTGGCTCGGTGGTTTTGTTCTCGAACTGAGAATACCAGATTAAAGCACAGCTTCAACTTAGATCTGTGCTTGACCCGGGCTCACCAGCATGGAGGTCCTCTAGTCATTTGGTGGTTTTAAAAGATCTGAGTTGAATTTGTTATAATTTCAGTAATTCATGAAACACCTGGAACTATAGGCGGGTAATCATAGCGTCAATATACTTCAATTCATTGTTCCTGCAACTGTCAGTTCCTCGAACTTAATGTCTAACAAAGTAATCGCTGCACGGGATCTACTTTCATTCAAGTTGGCTGTCCAACCTGAAACAACATCTCCACAGGTTCCAGGTATCCTGCGCAAACCTTAAGGATCGTGCTTGCATGTAATTCCCTACATTAGAACACGCTAAGCTTCTATAACTCATTAAATTGTTTAAATAGAGCATTAACTTGACATGCATTTGCGTATATCTTGCGTTTACTAAGTAGACAAAGACTCGTTTTAATTACAATTCTAAAAATTTATGCCACCACTTGTGTATTTTCCAAAGTTTTATAAAGGTCTTCTACGGCATAATGACGTTTCCTTTTGCTCACAGATTACATCTTTCTCTTGGAACAGGTAAAAACTGTTCAATCGATATCAACGAATGTGAGTCGAGTCCGTGTCTCAACAATGGAACTTGTATTGACCTGGTGGCTGGTTTTAACTGCTCGTGCACGGCAAACTACACAGGTGTTCGCTGTGAGTACAGAACATCTCTGTGTCTTCCTGTGAACCCGTGTCTCAATAACGGTACCTGTGTTGAGAAGAACCATACTTACACGTGTGACTGTGTTCCTGGGTTTGGTGGAACACAGTGTGAGAACATCACAACCATCGGGTTGAACGGATCCTCATATATGAGTTTTCCTATCTCTGGTGGAAAAGACGTGTTTGCTTTAGCGTTCGAGTTTAGAACCACTTTAGGCTTTGGATTGTTGATATATGATCCTGGCAATACATTATTGGTGAGACTTGTAGGTAGTGAACTGGAGATGATCTACAAGGGAGCTATCAGGCTGTTAGCCGGGGCTGGTGCGGGCTTGATCAATGGTTGGTATCACCGGGTCGAGCTAAATGTCAGCAACAGCCTCATCCACTTGGTAATCGATAACTCGTCCTGCGGGGCCAACTGTAGCAAACAACACGTCCTCCAATCAGGGCAGACGTTAGGTCACGTGCAGAGCATCTACGTTGGAGGATCTCCAAACAGCGGACAAGGGAAGAACTTCATTGGTTGTGTGCAGGATGTGTCAGTGGACAAGGAAACAGTCATCCCAAACAAGAATGGTACGGTACTGGTGCAAGCAAGCATAGGATGCCCAAGGGTTGAGGTGTGTAAACCAAACCCTTGTGTACACGGACGGTGTGTGGACAAGTGGAATGAGTACAAGTGTGAATGTACAAGACCCTGGGTCGGACCAAACTGTAACACAAGTAAGTGGAGCTGTGTTTCTCCATATTGACCTGATATCTCACAAAGACACATACAACTCCAGCACATAGACTTAAGAGACATTATCAGAAGTATGGCAGCTAATATAATAAGTATACGTTAAGCGTATTACGTTATACGTAAAAACTCCAGGACATAGATTTAAAAGACATTATCAGAAGCAATAGCTAATACAATAAGTATACGTTAAGCCTATACGTTGTACGTGCAACTCCAGTACATAGACTTAAGAGACATTATCAGAAGCAGTAGCTAATATAATAAGTTTACGTTTAGCGTATTACGTTATACCTAAAAACTCCAGTACTTAGACTTAAGAGACATTATCAGAAGCAGCAGCTAATATAATAAGTGTAAGTTAAGCGTATTGTTATGACAGTATTTTGTGGGAGGAACCGTTGTAAGTCTAAGTCAATGAAAAGATAGAAGGGGTAAGAATAGAACTAACATTAACAGTAAGAATAGCATTAGGTTAACAGAGAGAGGGTTATCGTAATTATAAAGTTTTGTGGTCTGTCTTTTATGGTTACAGTGAAGTTTTCGTTAAGGTTAGAGTTTAGACCGACATTTTACAGCATTTCTTATGGCTTATAGGCGGATTTCAGATGACCTCATTGTTTACATTTTTCGGCATTAGCATAATGCCGCTTAAAGCCAGATTCAGAATTGAACCAAAATGAGTCCAAACTTTGATAGCGCAAAGCACAAAAAGAATATTAACTGAAAATATCAGCTCAAAATATCAAATAATTTTGGAGAAATAAATATTCAAGAACGTCGAAAATAAAAGAGAATGTAAGGCTGGAGGTAAGACGTTGCCTCCAGCCATACAGAGCTTTGTAGTTTTCGACATTTTCAAAGACTCGTTTCTCCTTAATTATTCCTTAGACTGCACTGATTTTTCTGTGCTCGGTCGAATAATGGACTCATTTTGTTTCAATCCTGAATTTTGTTTTATGCTATATTTTGCTAAAGAGGCAAAATGTAAACAGTGAAATCCGCATACTGACTTGTCAGGGGTAAAATTGAACGGTAATTCTAATGTGGTCAAAGTTTTGTAATGTTTACAGTATATGTAAAGTATATTTATATTTTATTTTTCAGTGCGCTTTATTAGTACTGGTAATGTATCTGGATCACAGAAATTTTAAATTTGACTCAATTACTCGCACTAGAACATTGTAAGAGCAGATTTGTAGATTCAGGATCCGAACTAGTCGTTCCTTGGTAGTGTATCTGAGGATCCGCCCCTTTCTCAACGTGCGACTATTCTCTCAATGTTTTAAAGAAATACAACGATTTTTGTTGCATGGTAACCCTTGAGTTCTGTCTTACAAACGTTTGAGATTGTTGGAACTAATATAACACCACGAATGTGTTTCAGGTCTTGTTTCTGCTACATTCGGCGCCCAGGCGCCCCTGAAAAATGATGACAAACGAGTGCGGCGAAGCGTACAGAACATGCTTAACTCAAGCTTTGCCAAGTTCAGTACAGTAACAACGTTCAACGCCAGTAGCGAGTTCTCGTTCTTGCTGCGCACAAGGCAGGCTGACGGCTTGGTGGCGTTCTTAACAGACGAGAGCTCCAAACACGTTGCCGTAGCGCTCGTGAGAGGCCGGGTCACTCTTAAAGTCACTGATGGAGCTACGACACATAGCAGTTCGTTTGGTAACGCTCTGAATGATGGAAAATCGCGTCTTATAACAATCAAAGGCAACACAGCCCAAGTGAATGGTACAGTTCATTGGATAACACCAGTCTCCTCTCCAATCACTTTGGCCGTGACTTACCTTGGGGGACTGGAGAACTACTCCGCCTATCCTTCGAGTGCAGTTATAACTCAAACTGCGTTACGTGGGTGTTTGCAGGATACGCGGCTAAACAACAAGTTTTTCCAATTTTATACGATCCAAGATTTATCTCTTGATAGCTACACCTTGATCAGTAAAACAGCAAACCTGGGTAAGGGTTGCCCCGGTGAAGACACGTGCGGTAATAACCCATGTGGAGAAGGGGGTGTCTGTAAGGATTTGTGGAATAAATACCGCTGTGACTGCAGGCCTCGATTTGGTGGGAAGGATTGCTCCTTGTATGGTTGTGCTCACATCAACCCGTGCCCCTTGAACGCCACGTGCTTTGACGTTGGTGTCAACAAGTCTAAATACGAATGTAAGTTCTCAGTTAATAATGCAATAGCTTTAAGACTTTGTAAGACTAACCTTTATCCTAGATTTCTCCGACGACTATACTAACCGTTGGAAGAGTAATTGGTCGCTATGGAAAACTAATGAATAAAAAAATACGTATTTTTAAAAGGATTTTTGATTGAGCTAGTAGTAGTAACTAAGCATCTCAAGTCAGTGAAAGGTTTGTATTTTTGCAGTAGTTTACACATGTAGTATTTTCTTTGCTGCCCGAATGTCTTTCTCCTAAATATCCGTACATTCCATCCCAAAGTGAGTTCCTGATTTGTATTAAAATTATATTACTTTCGTATTTATTAATATCCTCTGTGCTTCTACGCTGATCGTCTGTGTCTAACTCTCGTTCTCAGGTTCTTTCAATTCCAAGAAAATGATAGTTGTTGTGGTGTTGGCGTCACTATACAAATAGTGGAACAATCTTCTTATAAGTCGTGAATCGGTGGAACTTCCACGAAAAATGTGGAAGAACTGGAAGAAGTCGGCAGTATTTGGTTCCCTAGGTTTCTTAGCCTGAGTTTCAGTTTCTTACCTCGGCGCTTCTCGTTGGGGCGTCTGAGCACTTTAGAGCCTAATGCTCCGGTGAGACGTAGCTCTTGCATAAATTCGAATAAGTTTGTCGCTCTTCTCGACCAATCAGAAACTCGCTCACAGGACTTTTCGACACCTCGGGCAAAATGATACATCTGTTGGTGTCGCCTCGAGGATGAAGAACTTTTGTCCTCGAGTTTGATTGGTTGAGCAGCGTAAACAGAGTGACGTCACACTAGAGCATTAGGCTCTAAAGTGTTCAAACTCGTCTCTCAAGCGCCCCACCGGAAAGCGCCGAGTTAACAGTCTGAAACTCAGGCTCTTGATTCCTAGGGTGCCATGGGTTCCTGCTAATCATTTTTTCCATGTACAAACACATCCATGGATTGCCTTTGTTGGTTTTTTGTTTTTGTTGTTATCGTTAATGTCAACTATTATTATTTTTGGTGTTACTGTTATTGTTATTGTTATTGTTATTGTTATTGTTATTATTATTATTATTATTATTATTATTAAATTATTGTTATTGTGCATCGTCTGTAGGTGTTCTTCCAGCTACGTTCAACAAGTCTCTCAGCCCAACTCAGTACACTATCCAAGACAAGAGCAGATCCATTCAACGAAGTCTGTCCTTGGATTTCCGCACTCGAGAACCTCATGCAACACTTCTGTATACAAGTAGCAGTGGCCTGTTCGTGTTATTGGAGGTTATAGAAGGCCGCTTCAACGTCCGCTATAATCTCTGGCCTAGTGGCGGCAATGTGTCTTCAGGTGAGTGGCCGGTCTTTGTTGAAAACTTTCTCATCAACGTAAATACAAACTTTAACGGGCAGACCAAGAAACTTCTTCCCCAGACGGAAACTATCTAAACTTGCTACTACGCTAAACACCTCCTTTACACTTGATGTTAAGTGATACGGGTAGCTTCTAGCCCTTCCCGCTTTTGACCTTTTGCAATCGTTAGTGCCCCTTGACTATCTACAACCTTTAATCAGCGTCATTTTTACCTGTTGCTCTTTTCTTCACAAGCTGCGGAGGAAGATTCTTACAACTTATGCAACCTCAAGCTCATGAAAGACAGGAAAACTGCTGCTTTAAACTGTTTTTGTTGAGCGAGATATTTTGTCTGGTTCTGGTTAAGGTGAAGGGACGTTAGTTTAAATGGGCTGCATAACAATTCTTGTCCTTATAAGACGGAATGAACGAAGTAGCCTTCGGGAAAGAGGGAGAGGAGAGTGCAACCTCGTACCCATGCTCTTCTCTCTCCAGAGAGAGAGAAGAGCCTGGGTACGAGGTTGTGGAGAGTGAGGGGAAGAGGGAAGGGGGAGAAGTTCTTGACGATTTTAAAGGTATGACACCGTCCTAAAACTGAAACGATATTCTTTTCTCAGGAGTGATGGTTAATGATGGCAAATGGCACACAGTGAAAGTCACTTCTAACAGTAGCCACACAGAAGTGACGGTTAGTGGGTTATCAGTGGTTGAAAGCGTGACCGTTCTGGGAGGACCGTGGCGTGACTTTGTCAAGAACGAGCCGGTGATTGTTGGAGGAGGCAAAGCTGGGATGGCACCCTTGAAAGGTTGCCTCCGAAACGTCAAGGTCGGCGGTTGGTTGTTGCCATTCGTTGAATACTACAACAAGAGTATCAACATCAGCCACATGGCACCACTGGAACCTAACTTTAAGGGTGTTCTTTCAGAAGAAACACTGGGTTGCCATGGAGATAATGTATGTTCTCCCGACCCATGTGTGCGTGGCAGCTGCGGTGATATATGGAACGACTATCAGTGTTAAGAT
>JAOBYF010230433.1:0-10090 GCA_025403605.1 Parazoanthus darwini | reverse complement strand
GCTCCGAAAGTGCCAAATAATAACAATGATAATAATGATAAAGATAATATTATTGTTAAGATTAATAATAATAATAATAATAATAATAATAATAATAATAATAATAATAACAACAACAACAACAACAAAAGCTCCAAAGATTCTGTTTTTCGAAATGAGAACGATCTTGGTGTCCAAGGTACCACCATGGTACTCACCAGTTCAAGCTCAGCGAATGAAAAAGCCTTCTGGGATGTACTGGTTTATTTAGAGAATGTGAAGGTGACGGCAAACAGATTTGATGCACGAGTAGTAGACAAAGAGAGAAAGCGAGTCGCGGTCAATAAAATGAGCTGTCGGTGGATCGACAATAGAAGATCGACAATAGAAGACAGACAAAGAAGACAGCAAAGAACGGTCCTTTGAGATGGGAGTTTCAACAGCAATAACCCAGGCCCGTTGTGAAGCAGGCAGTGCAACATAAATATTAATGTACTTGGAAATTGATCAGCAGAGCTTGAAGAGACATTGTGAGAGAGCTTGTCGGACAGAAATCCAGATCGGTACTGAGGCGGAAGCAAAAAGTGATCCTGTCACACAGTGTGAACATTGCTCGTGCTTTTTAAAATTCTTAAGCAATTTTAGGACTTTATAAGGACTTTTATAGTGATAGCTGCTGTAGCGTTGATTTCAATGTTTTAATCATAGGTAAACAGAACGTTAATGTTTTAGACAGGCGTCATAGGTTTCGTTCGGTTCTTAGGGATATAACATCCAAACGTTTATAATAATATTATACATAGTAATACACCAAGTCTCGATGCTGTACAGGTTACAAATTTTAAATTTTAAGTGTCTTAACTATGTACAATTATGGAAGGTTTCTGATAATGGCCCCGCAAGTGCCAAATCAGAATGGCCCCGAAAGTGCCAAATCAGAATGGCCCCGAAAGTGCCCAATCAGAATGGCCCCGAAAGTGCCCAATCAGAATGGCCCCGAAAATACCAAATCAGAATGGCCCCGAAAATGCCCAATCAGAATGGCCCCGAAAATGCCCAATCAGAATGGCCCCGAAAGTGCCCAATCAGAATGGCCCCGAAAGTGCCCAATCAGAATGGCCCCGAAAGTGCCCAGTCAGAATGGCCCCGAAAGCGCCCAATCAGAATGGCCCCGAAAGTGCCCAATCAGAATGGCCCCAAAAGTGCCCAATCAGAATGGCTCCAAAAGTGCCCAATCAGAATGGCTCCGAAAAAGCCAAAACCAAAACAAGAAAACGGGCCCGAAATTGCCCACGCAAGACACTGGCAAAATAATAGCATACACCCGCATATACATCAACTTAAGGTCAACGTATATGCAGAGAGGTATATTTTGCCAGTGCCTTGTAAAGTAGTCTTATCCCCAAAGTCCTATCCCAAACTTTATCCCTAAAGTTCAACCATAACTCTTGTCGGATGGTTTTGAAAACGGTTAAAGTCGGGGTAGGGTCTAGACTACTCCGTCGATTATAATACCGTTTATGTGAGTATCTCAAATCCACGAAATATGTTGCTACAACGAAAAAAAAGCGGGCCCGAAAATGCCCCAACACGAATCTGGCAAAATACACGCGCGTTAACAGTAACTTAAGATCAATGTATAAATTTATGCATCGAGTTATTTTGCCGGTATCTGGCAAGCAGTACAATATAAACTAGTCTTAACTCCAAAGTCCTGTCCCAAACTTCAACTCCAGATTAACCCTAGCAACAATCTTGAAAACATTTAGATAAGTCAGGGTAGGACGGGTTAAGGTTACTCTATGTGCTATAGTAATCATTTATCAGAATACTTCTGGTACACAAAATACGTTACTGCAAAGGTTCAGACGGCCCGAAACACTTAATACTTAATTAAATCCTCCTGACAAAAGAGACTAAGTGTAAACTCTACGTGTTTCTACAATAAACTCAAAACAATGCGTTTACTTCCCATTAATGCATCAAACAACTTAGATAACCGACCTACTAAGGGTACCCAGTCCCTAGCTGAAAAAAAAAAACAAATAAAAAAATGTCCCCGGGGCAGTTCTGGACTATCTAGAGGGACGGCAGGGGACAATTAACTAATGAAGTTTTACGCTACAATTTACAAGTTCAATCAATGTTTCAGAGAGGTCTAAAACAAAAACTAGACCTGTAAATTACAAACGTAAAATTTCACCAAATTGATCCCTGGTGTCTTGATGTAGTTTATCGGTAGGAAACACGGCCCCGAAAATGCCGCCAAATCGCGAATTAATGAGCCCGAAAACATCCATGAAGAAGCTGATTCTAAGTCCGAAACAGTAAAAACTCTATCGACTACACACACCTAAAAAAGTCATCATGTACAAGTCTTACTACTCCACAAGTCTTACAACATATCTACCTCCTTATGTTAAATGGCATGTCTATTAACTAAGCAAGTGAAATAACCTTGAAAGAGTGTGAACATTGTTATGTTTGGTTAGTACATGTACCGAAAAGGATCACGGGAGTCTTAAACTGCTGCCGAACGAGAAGACTGGGCCGAGTTTACTCTGGAAAAAACAGACTCTCTAGTTACAGTATTGATAAAATCGAAACAAAATGAAACGAATCGAAGTGGTCGGATGAAAGTTATTGTGTTCCGAAGAAAAAAACTAAACTAAACCGAAACGAAAATGCGAGCGCAAATCCACAGATCTTTCTACCTTTCCTGTCTATAACTATCTGACCTGTTTCTATAACTTTTCCAGAGCATTTCAAACTCTGCAAAAGAGCAGTATTGATCTAGAGTAGTTTCCCAAGCTTGCATTATTTTGTAAAGCCAATGCAAATTTGCTGCACAGTTCACAAAATTAGAAGCAACAGAATACAAACCCAGACCCTATTATCGTTCATCAGTTCACACGAGACTTCGAATTACCTTGACCGGGCTTGTAATCTTGAGGCTTGGGACTTACTTAAGCTACCCAGACCAGAACGGAAAGAAAAAAAATCCCCTTGACAGTTCTGGTCTATCTAACTCGTACCTGGAGGAACTTGTTCGTGCTGACATGGCGCAACATGCGACATGTGGAGTCTGTCTTCCCGTGATCCTCTGCAGACGTCGTTAATAGGAAACTTAAGCAATAGAACAACAACGACATTGGAGACGACAGCTGATTTGAACTAATTTTCTTGCTTATAGTCGTTTTCGTTTCTGAATTATTTGCTCTTTTCATCATTTCTTTGCGTGATGTGACACTATATTAACTCCGAGAGTGCGTTTTTGAGTTCCGAGATTTTCTGTGTTGAGCAGAAAAAGCACTTTCTCAATGCAGTAATTGTCTCCCATTCTTGGGGAAAAGACAATTATCGAGTGATTATGTATCCTTAATACTCTTGATGACAACGCCCATTGAATTATTACAAGTTTTTCGTTCTGCAATTGGTGAAACAGACTATTTGATCGGCATTAGATTATCAAACGAAGTGTACTTAGTCTTGATGGCCGGGATACTTTCGAGTGGAATTTTGCTTAAAGTTTACAGAATTTATCTAAGATTCTCGCGATTAAATTCGGATATTTTTCTTGTGTGCCTTCAAAATATAAGATTGAACTTGACTTCCTGTAAGGAAGACGATTCCATGCAGTCAAACCGGTGACATCATTTATTAACCAAGGAAAGTCTTAGACTTCAGTTGTGGGTTGATAAATTTTACCGTCAAACGAACTCCTCCCAAACTTTGTAGTAATGACACAAACAAACGAAAACGCTTGCAGAACGGTTTGTTCGAGTTCAGTCAAGAAGTCACAGAAGTAGTTGGTGCAATTGAAGAGGCTGTTATATACAGCGAAATATATTTAGAAAGACCATATTTGTATTTCGAACACACTTTTTAATGGCTCTGTAATACAATTTTAAACATCGAATAGTTTAGTACATTGCGCTGAAGATGGAAAGAAAAACAGATCTCTTCTTCAAACGAACTCAAGTTGTCAAACACTTTCTTTTTGTTTTGGTATACAAATTTTTCGCCACATCACAGACGCACGCGCAGTTCTGCGCCAAAAGCTTTATTTCCAGTCAACCCTTCTAGACACTTAACTTACCTTTTGATGAGTTAGCAAAAAACCACCAAAACAATCGTTATTTTAGAGGTTCCTGCTTTCTTCTTGAGTTCACCGAGTTGTCTCCTTGAACAGAAACTTGTAGCTTCCTTGAAAAAAGAATCGCATACGATTGACGAACTTTAATGTGTATAGCGTAAAAACTATATTTAATACGTCAACACTTAGAACTGGTTCATTACCACATGTAATTAAGTTGATCTAAAGAATACCAAAGAGCCTGCAAGAGCGAATCTTAAAGAAAGTCTTGAAACCAGTGGCTCTCTTTTGAAAATAAGAAAGAATCAACGTGTTTCAACCAAATTTTATTTCCTTTTTATTTTATACTTATATACTAAAATAGATACTTAATGTTTAATTTTATGTTTCATTGTAATATTCTTTAGATTAAATTTTTTTTCTTTTTATTTATCGAGGACCCTTCTGTAAACCACTTTTTGTGATGTTGGCTTCCTCAATAAAGTATTAAAAAAAAAAGAGTTGCTGTTATCGAAACACTTTTCTTGCAACTTTGTCCAAAGATGTTTCCTAGCTTTTCTGTTCTTTGAACTGCTGTTTCAAGGTAGCTCATACATGCATGTCAACTTCGGATCTGCTTGTACGTTGAATACGGTTACTTTTTATTCATTTGCTTCGTTTAACTCTTCGGCAGTTGGTCAACCCGAGACGGTAACTGATCAATATACCTCCTATAGGGGTTAGTTCGATTGGCCGTATTGAGGATTATAAGTTAACAGCATCGTGTGTCATATGACCGGTGATACGGACATTTGATATGTACTTTGAATCACTTCAATGGATTGGCATGTCTGTGAAAATACACAGGGAAAGTTGCCGTATGCAAAGTTTCTAATAGTTTAAGCAATGTTTATAAATCTTCAAAGTTCCAGTTATCATTACTTAATATAAACTTTTTCGATACAATCTAGTGACATTTTTCAATTCTCAGCTAATAAGGGTTTTACTTTTTGAATAAACTGATTTTAAGTACAGCAACACAGTAACAGTGTTCCAGCAACACTGATAATTTTTTAAATTTGTTGTTTAAGATGTGGGAAAAACAATTAAAATAAATATACTCCTAGTTAACGAAATACGTAAATGTGAATTGTTTTTTACCTTTTTCATGTGTCTGCGCACGCGCAGTTCAAACTGTAGGTTCAGTTAAGGATAGTCAAAGGCCAATGAAAGTCGGCTACTGCTCGGGTAAATAGCTATGACATTGGCATTTTCTTTAACCACTGGCGGTGTTTTTAAAGCAGAGATGTTTCTTTTTATACTGAAAAGTAAGAACTTTATAAGTCATAATCACTGCGCAAGATTCCAAGGAAAATCTTTTTGACTTACGTTAGTCAAAATTGGCGCGCCTCCGAATTCCGAGAAGTTTTTCAGCTTCTCAGAAGACTTTTATAAGTTTGTTTTCCCTCATTTTGGTCAGTAAACGTATTTGAAATACAATAAGAAATAAATGAGTGGAGAAAATAAGCTTCTTTCAAATTAAAGTGATTCGCATCGCTTGAGAAACCATTATAACACTAAATACATTTCTTGACCTAATCAACAGCTCAGTTCAAAGAGAAATGACAGCCAATTTGTTTTCTTTCGGCTTATGATCACTATCATCAGGTTACTACAAATGTATATACCACTAATCAAAGGTAATTCTTTCTCTACAACTCTTAATTGTATTCTTTTCCTTTTTATATGCTATCTATTTATTTATTTACTAATCAATTAACACAAATTAAAAGATTAAAAAGGAAAAAAAATAGCAAAACTGTCCGTATGCATATGCTGGGTTAATTCTCAACATGGTCATTACAAGGTGATCAGTTTTTTTTTGCCGTAACAGAAATGTATTTCAGTGTTCAATATTAAATGCTTGAGGTTTGACTCTACGAGTAACATTAACGTTTCTGCTGGCTCAACTTCAGTTTAAAAAACTTTTTCAGGTTTGGAGGTTTGTCAACCATTTATAAGTTAGATAAAGAGGCTATTCATTCTCATAACTTTCTTAACCACAAATTTAGTACGTTTAATTTAACACTTGCACCTATAACATAGAGATATACGGGCCATTTATTCGAGAGAAAATAAGCCACGATTTACATAAGCCGCGGTTTGCATAAGACGCAAACTGACCCATTTAGAGGACTACGGCTTACATAAGACGCGAACCGCTCGAACTCGTACAAATGTTTCACATCTTAAATCGCGTCCAAACACTGATAACTCCATGCATGTATATCGTGAGAAATGTTTTTTCTTTAGTTAAAGTCCACGTGTTTCTTTTCTTTGTAGTACTCTGAGGCTTTTTGTTCACTTATTTTCTGTTTTTATTCGAGCTGGCCCGAGACTCGGGGGGCTGGCTTCGGCACAGTAAATGAGCTTTGCTCTGCAGCTGCCATTTTTTAATTCCGAAAACTTGCACATGCGCATTTGATGATCACGTCTTATGACGCAAACAACATTTTCATTCCATTTATACGAGCAGTTTCACGTCCAAGGTAAGTCGCGGCTTAGGTAAGAACAGCTCCAAAACTCTAGTCCAGGAAAAGCCACGGCTTACACAAGACGCGGCTAATATTAGACGCGAACATGATCCTCGTGCTATTTACACGAGCAGTTCGGGTCTTATGTAATCCGCGGTTTGTGTAAGCCGCGTCCTATTTGTCTCGTATAAACGGCCCTAGTAAACGTTTTATTTAGTATAGGAACGTGCTTTCTGTCATTCTAAAAAACCAAATGGTACGCTGCTAATTTCTCGAAACTTGTTTCCACACATTTCCTATTAAGACGAGAAAGTTTTGCATTTATTCCTAGAATATTTTGAGAATGATAAGTTCTCAAAATTAATGAACTTAACTTATACCAGTACTCAGGATGCTGCCATTGGGAAAAGCAAGATGAAAGAAGGCTCCAGCGAGAGACAAAAAGTGATTTATAGAAAATGAACGGTGGCCGCCAACGATGCTTCCCCGCTTTAATTGTAACACTTTTCTAAATTTATAAACTTGGGATGTTAAAATTTAACCGGGTTTGTTATTACTACAATGCAAAACTTGTCCAACAAGTTTTTAAAACGTACCTTGCGTAGAAATAATAACTGCGGTTTTGAAACTATTGACAACGTGGTTCAGTTCTTTGCGCAAGCGACAACTTCTTGTCTTTAAAACAACAGTCGAGAATGATAGGCGATCGAGGCTAAGCTTGTGTTATTACGTCAACATAGATAATTGCATGGTTAATAACAGTTCATTATTATATAATCAAGTCGACAAGTACGACTATAATTATAAACGGAAAATAATACAAAGGGTATCTTTAGCAACAAGTTGTTTAACTGAAGATAAATAAGCCTCAGCCAAAAAGATCTGGTCCTCGCGTTAAGAACAGGCCTTTATGCAACAGTTAATTGAACAAATCCCTAATCTTGGTTGGGTTTAGGCTTTTATTTACTGTTATACGCAGCTAGCATATCAAACTACAGTGACAGTGTCTGAAGACAAATATAAGAACCAATCGGAAGGGTGGAAAACGAGTCTTCCCATTTTACCAGTTAGCAAAGTTCCAAATATGTTAAACAAGCTCCATTTCGACCAAAGATAAATATATTACGTGATTGAAAACAAGCAGATATCCAAGAACACCTCAAAGGGGCAGCTTTTCACACGAGAAACTGGCACCTACGCTACGATTGGTAACCCTTTCTTATATGGATAATTATAATTGCTGTGTTTGTAGAGGCAGTCACTGGAAATAATTCCAAAATACGTTCTTCATTCTCTGCCTGCATGCCAACCATCCAGTATTTACAAGCTCTTCTGCTTTAGAAGTTGAATATACGTATCGATATTTGTGTACTATCTTTTTTGGTTTCCTAGAAATTCAAATTTCCGTGTCAATGGGACACTGTCATAGTCAAAGTTCTCATCGAGAGCAAACTCTGTCACTTGACACGATTCACTCCGTGCATCATTCTCATCGTCGCCCTGGGGTACATTGTCTGTTCTATCACGCACTGCAGTGGTCGTAAACTGGAGATGTCTCAGGTTTGGTTTTCCCTGTTGGCTGTTGTCGGCCCCTTCATCATAAAACAAACAACAAGTTAAGAATTCGCTAAGAATGATAGATCAGAGATTTACTTCAATCCAGAATAAATCAAAGTGTACGTTGCCAGTTACTACAAATCTACTTTGTTTGAATTATTCGCTATGTTCTCGAACGTCGCAAGCATGCGTGTAAGGATCACGGTTCGCGCATTTATAGCCCCTTTTCAGAATAATTGCATCCGGCTTGTTTGCTAGCAGATGCAGAAAAAAAAGTTTTCTAAAAACATATAATTCGTATATGCTTGGAACGAATGAGGCCTATTGGTTCACATTAATGTGCATGCACGCACAAAGCCCGAAAAAAATAAAAACAAAAACCAACCAATGTTTAGTACAACAGAAAATACGGAGGGAAAACGACTGTTGAAAATCTTCGAATCACCTTTACGCTTCTCTTTCGCTGATTCAATCAGCTACTGTTTACTATTGACCGGTGTGATGGCACGTGATGGTATGTAATGGCACGTGATGGTATGCGATGGCACGTGATGATATGTGATGGCACGTGATGATATGTGATAGCACGTGATGGTATGTACAGATGTGATGGCACATGATCAATGGTATGCCATAGTTTTCGCGGCCAAACGAAGAGTGTAGCAGTTGCTGAAAATTCCATTGATTCACGTTGACCCTCAAAATGAACCTTTCACGCTCGGTTTTTAAAGACTACTGCGAAACGGAGACCAGATTGGTACACTCTGGACTGCTGCTGTTGCGTTATGTAACTAGTTCTATTGTCTTCTGGAACTAGTCCTGTTGTATTTTGTAACTAGCCCTAATTGTGCAATGTCATTAGTCACGTTGTATCAAAGAGGTAATCCTATTGTATATACTGTATTTAGTCCGATTGTATGCTGTCACTACTCCTTCTGTATTCTGCAGTTAGTCCTACATTGCGTACGACGGCGTCCTCGTTGCTTAGTAACGTGACCAGCTTATTACGTACCTTGACCTCTACAGTCCGATTCAAAATGATCAGCTTCTCCGGGAAGTGTCAGAACCAACGAATCTGCAGGGAAACACAGTACTTTGTATAAGGAGATACAAAATTACATGCATGTAATTGGAGCCAAGCGATAACAAAAACCCCTAAAAAATCTCTGTGCACAGCTACATGTACCATGTGACTCCGAAAAAGCATTCGTCGCCTCCCTTTTTGCTTGGCCTCGTATAAAGTTTATTTTTGCATGGTCCCTAAAAACAAACAGGGGCTGGGAGAACTCGGAACCAGGCCAAAAAACTCGGAAACAGAACAAAACTCAGAGCCATATCAATGTTCAAGATGAAAGGTGTTACTAAATTCAAGCCAGCAATAAAACGCCAAAGTTTCACTGCTTTTGCAACGTGTGTTTTCATACATATAAATGTTTACCATAAAAAACTGATTATAAAAAATTCAACAGATCTGCATCTTATGTGTACATTTTGTTAAATTATTGAAACTGTCTGCTGACAGAAATAATTTAAGAACAATCATTAGAGTCTGTAATGCCAAACAAGTAAAAACAATGAATGCCTTCCAAAATATTTGGTTCTTATAAAAAAAACAAATACGATAAGGCAATACACTGTATATAACCAGGATTACAGTACACACAGTAACTGCAGGTATTGATGTAGTTCTACACTAACATGTTCACAAGGAATGTACCGTACATGTATGTGAAATATGACTTAATAAGACTCATACTGGTTGTGTCTGTTGTTATCACAGGGTTGTAGTTACCACTGGACCCTGGTTCCTGCTCCTCGTTTACTGGGGGTGTGGGGAGTGTCCTGTTTTGCCATTTTGGTCATCGCTTTCTTCTAAACAACTCAGTTCTTCATCTTCCACATAGTTGTCAAGCTGAAACATAAGCAAATTAACACACTTAGATCG
>JAOBYF010230322.1:0-10090 GCA_025403605.1 Parazoanthus darwini | reverse complement strand
CCATGCAGACGGGAATGTACCAGATGTAAGTGACCGATTGAAGATGGAAGTCAGGCTTTTGCTAATACAGATTGAAGTTCCCAAACAAATTTTAACAGTTATGGTAATTTTGGGTTTTCAAGCCTGCTGCAAGTTCCTCGATGCCTTCAAACGATCTTTGTGAACTATTCATCTGAAAGGCCGCTCCTTCTAAGCTTTCCTATTTTTGCTAGCTGTCAGCAACAAGAAAATCCCCAATTGCTGATTGGTTAATCTCTTGAAGCTGTCAACCGAGTTATGTAAACTTTTCCTGGAAGGGACAAAACGCTAAAAATAGTTCTTTGATATAGCTTAACTACCATATCTTATTTGGCTCAATAAATAAAATTTGTGTTGTGAAGTGTGGCTCAAAGAATCGCTATCTTTAATTTTTTGTAAGCACCATGTGCACGAGAATAATAAATTTTAACTAGGCAACGCGCACGACCAAAACGCATTAACAATATGTTTCTTTTTTGTGTGTGTATTGTCACAGCATGGAATAGTTAAACCCCGACGGTCATCTGTCAGCCAAAAGCACTTTCAGTTCGAGGCTTATAGCAACTTCGAGCACGCAGGTGAGAATAGACACTTCATTACAACTAACTAGTATGTGAACGGGACGAAGTGTTTTTGGTTACCTTTTTCAAGTCACTTCCTTTGACGGCGCTGAACAATTTGATAGACTTTCCAGCCGAAGATCAAAATGCAGTTTTAGAACGCTTCACTGAAACAGTTTTAAACGTAAACTTTAAAGTAGCAGAGTATAACTGATACAATCTGTTAAGGCAGCTTTTATCCATTTACAACATCTCACGAGACTGTAGGTTTCCCAATTTACGTTACGCTAATTCTTGGAAACCTTACTTCTTCTGCTGCGTTAGCACGTCACCTGGTTTTACAAGTGCGTGATAAAAACAGAGCAAAAAGGAACAAAGGCGTTTTTAATTGAATCGCGGTATTGGATCAGGCCGGACAATATTTCTTCAGTGAATGAAGGTTTTGGAGTTGTAATCTTAGTTTAGCGGATTTTTGATATTCAGTGAAAATTCGCAATACTTTGTTTGTTAGTCTGATAGTTTGCACAAGTTGTTAAGTACTTTTAGGGAGAAACCAGTTGCTTGGAATAGACGCTGAATTCCATTTTCTTCACTTCAGAACTGACGGTTTCTTTTTGCAGCTTGCACAAAGTGACATTTCTTTTTTTATCAGTACTTCGCACAAACACCCGGCTGTGTCTGATAGTTCAGTTCAGAAAGTTGTTTTGCAATATACCTAGTATTCAATGGCGCGTATAACGTAGTTTTTCTTAAGTTTGTTTTAGAATTTCGACTGGGATAACACTGACTTCAGTACTTTAAGTTTGAGCACTTCTGTGGTTCAGATACATTAGAGTACTATTCTCGATTGTGAAGAATTTACGCGAACAGGTAAAAGAAAAGGTGGTGAACAAAGTGTGGTCAACCAGCGATAAACACAACTGAAGGCCTTTTTATAACTGAAATCTTTCAGACTTAAAATAAATTAGGCAAAAACATGTTTTCGCTTCGGTGAAGCAAACATCTCGATTTCAACATGAATCAGTACATTGAAAAGTACCAGTCAAAGAATTACTGGACATTCTACTTATTAACAACTTCAAAGATAGTTCCCAAACAAGTTTCAATAAAAATGGTAATTTTTGACTTTGATGCCTCGATGCCTACAAACGATCCTGCGAGACACATGAAACCAATAAACTGTGGTAGGTTTTTGTTAATTCTCTTTTGGAAGGCATTTTTTATTGTTGCAGCCGCAAATGCAGGGTTTTTTAACCCTAGATCTTGGAAACCTCACTTGTTCGGCTGCGTTAGCACATCACACGCATTTACAAGTGCGTGATACCCATATTCTGGAGAAAACTGAGGAGCAAATGGACAAAGGTGTTTTTAGTTCAATCGCGGCTATGAAACAGGACGGACAATGTCTCTTCAGTGCATGCATGACGTTTATGGAGACTTCATTCTAGTGTAGCGGACTTTTGCTGTTTCAGTGAAAATTCGGAAAAACTTTGTTCGTATGAGTTAGTCTGATAGTTTACACTTTAGGGGGAACCAGCTGCTTGGAAGAAAAGAAATTTTAGACGAAGTTGAAGCTAAAACTAAAAGTTAGAAGCGAACATTTGAAAGACGCCAAATTCCATTTTCTTCAGAACTGACGGTTTCTTTTTATAGCTTGCACAAAGCGACAGTCTATTTTATCAGTACATAGCACAAACACCCGGCTGTGTTCGATAGTTCAGTTCAGAGCGTTGTTTTGCAATATACCTAGTATTCAATGGCGCGTAATTTTTCTTAAGTTTGTTTCGGACACTGAGTACTTCTGCGCCAGATACATTAGAATACTATTCTCGATTGTCAACAGTTTACACGAACAGGTAAAAATAGGTGGTGTAGTACAGTGTGTGGTTAACCTCCGATAACCATATCATGGCCTTTTTAGACCTGAACTCTTTCAGACTTTAAAAAAGTTAGATAAAAACATGTTTTCGCTTCGGTTGAGCAAAAACATTTTGATCTGAACTTGAACAAGTACATTGAAAAATACCAGTCAAAGAATCATTGGACATTCTTGTTAATAGTTCCGAAACAAACTTAAACTAATATGGTAATTTTTGGTTTTCAAGCCTGTTGCAAGTACTTCGTCGATGCCAACAAATATTCTTGTAAACGATTCATCTGAAAGGCCGCTCCTTCTAAGCTTTTTTGTTTTTGCTGGCTGTCAGCAACACAAAAATCCCCGATTGCTGATTGGTTAATCTCTTGAAGCTGACAACCGAGTTATGTAAACTTTTCTTGGAAGGGACAAAACGCTAAAAACAGTTCTTTGATATAGCTTAACTACCATATCTTATTTGTCTCAATAATGAAAATTTATGTTGTGAAGTGCGGCTCAAAGAATCGGTATGTTTAAGTTTTTGTTGAGCACCATGTGCACGAGCTCGAGAATAATAAATTTTAATTAGGCAACGCGCACGACCAAAACGCATTTACAATATGTTTATTTTTTGTGTGTGTATTGTCACAGCATGGAATAGTTAAACCCCGACGGTCATCTGTCAGCCAAAAGCCAGTGAAAAACTAGCTCGCAGAAAGGGAACTTTCCCTATTTATCATATGTGGGCATAATATCATAACTGGTAATGTTTCAGTCATATAATAGCTCTTGGTCCTTGCAAGTTGTGAAGTTTGGGTTGTGTTGTACCAGCGCGAGAACTCACTTTCAGTTTGATCGGGTTTTGAAGAACTTCAAGCACGCAGGTGAGAATAGACAATTCGTTGCAACTAACTAGTATACTGATTCAAATATCGGCGGTAGAGCGGGTTCAACTGATGACTTTCGTGCAAGTTGTGAAGATTTTGTGTTCCAAAAAAAACTTTTTCGATAACCAGATCTTTTTAATCACCCTCAACGAAGTGTTTTTGGTTACTTTCACGTCACTTCCTTTGACGGCGCTGAAAAATATTATAGACTTTCATGCAGTTTTAGGAGGTTTTTACTGAAACAGTTTTAAGTTTAAACCATAAAGTAGTAGAACTAGGATCTAGGTGGCTGTTAGGTTAAATTAACCGTTGAAGAGGAAGCGAGATGATGTATTTGCGCATGCGAGACACATGAAACTGATAAACTGTAGACAGTTTTGTTAATTCTCTTCGGGAAGGCTAAATTTATTGTTACAGCCGCAAATGCAGAGTATAACTAATACAATCTGTTCAGGCAGCTTTTATCCATATACAACATCTCTCGAGACTGCAGATTTCCCGATTTTTGTTACCCTAGTTCTTGGAAACCTTACTTGTTCGGCTGGGTTAGCACATCACATGCTTTTACAAGTGCGTGGTACCTATATTCTGGAGAAAACTGAGAAAAAAAGGACGAAGTTGTTTCTAGTTGAATCGCGGCAATGGATTGGGCAGGACTATGTCTCTTTGCACGCATGAAGGTTTTGGAGATGTAATCTTAGTTTAGCGAATTTTTGCTATTTCAGTAAAAGTTCGAAAAACTTTGTTCGTTTTAGTTAGCTTGATAGTTTACACAATCTGTAAAGTATTTTTAGGGGGAAACCAGTTACTTAGAAGATTTAAAGATAATTTTGACGAAATTAAAACTACAGTTAAGTTAAAGGTGAGTATTTGATAGATGGCAATTTATTTTTTCTTTGGAACTGACGGTTTCTTTTTATAGATTGCACAAAGTGATGGTCTCTTTTAAGGGTGGTGAACAGTGTGTGGTCAACCAGCGATGACCACAAAGGCTTCTTTATAACTGAAATCTTTCAGACTTAAAATAAGTTAGGCAAAAACAAATTTTCGCTTCGGTTAGGCAAACATTTCGATTTCAACATGAATCAGTAAATTGAAAAATACCAGTCAAAGAATCATTGGACATTCAAGTTATTAACAACTTCAAAGATAGTTACCAAAGAAATTTCAGTAAATATGGTATTATTTTCGATTTTCAAGCTTGCTTCAAGTTCCTCTATGTCTACAAACGATCCTTTTAAAAGATTCATCTGAAAGGCCGCTCCTGCTAAGCTTTTTTGTTCTTGTTTGATGTCAGCAACACGAAAATCCCCGAAAAAGCTTCACGGTCATGATTGGAAAATCTCTTGAAGCTGACAACCAAGTTACGTACTAAACTTTTCTTGGAAGGGACAAAACGCTAAAACAGATCTCGGCCATGGCTTTTAAATTATCTTATCTTACTTGGCTCAACAGTGAAAATTTGTGTTGTAATGTGCAACGCAAAGAATCACTTTGTTTATTTTTTGGTGAGCAGAATAGGCACGAGAATGATAAACTTTTCAAACTAATTATGTTGAACTAGCGATCCTTGCAGCGATGGCAACGACGGAAACACATTTGCAATATTTGCAATAACTATCTCAATTTTTTGTATATTGTCACCTTGAATGGAGTAATTCAATCTAAAATGCATAGAAATTGGAGGTTTGTATGGGAAAAATAAATTGTCCCGTTAGCTAGCTGCTGGGTATCTGTCTTTTTTTTGAGGGGCAGGTGACTGTATTGAGAATCAAGAACAAGCTCGCAGACAAAAGAGAAAATGGCGTTTCTTGATATTTTTTCTTAAGGAATCTTTAATGAATACACTAAGGTTTCTAGAGAGATTTCATTATTTCTTGAGAACTCCGAAAAATACGGCCATTATCGCAAGGAAACTGCGATTTGTAAATGAGAACAAGTAAAGTATTGGCCGAATTAGCCGCAGTTACTATTTTGCCAACAACCCGGTTAATTCGCCAAGCTTTACGAGAAGAAAAATGGTCCTGCTACATTGAAATCGACAACAAAGCTTGGACACGCCAAAATCCACCCATAGAGAAGTGAAAACTGACAAAAGTATCGTTCATGTGCGTATAACCAAATGGTATTCAAGTGCATGTTGCACAACCTTCGGTTTTGCTGTAATAGATCAAATTTTTCAAGGAAGAATATGAAAGGAGAAAGTTATTTTGATCTATCTTCTGTTTTCTTTGGCAGATCTGTATGATAATATGCGAAAGTGATATTTTTCTTTTTATATCATGATGGGGCAATCACTAACTCGACTAATTAAGGTAGGGGCCAAGTCTGGACTGGAACAAGCAAAATCAAGAAACAACACGTTGGACTCGCTCACAAGCGCACCTGTTATACTCAATTCAAATTACACTTATAGTTCATATGTAGACGTAAAAACAACTGATTTAAGAAGTAAGTACGTTTTGGCCTAGCTGACTCTCAGTTCCGCAAAATTCCCGAACTAGTTGTATACATGAACTTGCATTCGTTAATACTAGAGACGTTAACGCAGACGCAGACGTACGCATGAACAAGAAAAACGTAAGGAGTGACGTGGACATATGTGTAGGTGCGGATGCAAGAAAAAGAAAACTTTCCTTTTTCTTGAGCAAATTACACAGATTTTAGAAATCGCATTGACGATCAGTTCCTGTTTTAACCCTATTCCACTTGGGCTTTTTCTCGGGCCTTTTTTTTGGGGGGGGGGGGTGCTTCAAAAGCCCTCCATATAAATCCGAAAGTATTGACGCTATTGTCACGAAAGATGAAGGTTTAATAGAACTAACCGCCTTCAAATTTCGCCACTCTGGACTCCTTTAAAGAACTTTGTTACGTCTCATCTTATGTACTTACTTAGGACCTCTTTTGATGCTGACTACACCTGTATATGGACCATGATAAGAACCTGCCCCTGCCATCGCTAGCCATTGTACTTCTTTGAATTTTCTTACATATATTTATACAAATATTTATTTACTTATTTGTTTATTTATGTATTTAATTTTAACCTTCTTTTATACATTTAGTTGTGTACTTTTAATATAGGGAAGTGCCCCGCATGGGATCTCGTGTCCCATTTCGCACTCACCCTTTTGGGTCTTTGTACTAAGGTTTTTTTTGTAAGTCAAACCCACTAAAGTTGTAGAGATAGAGATAGAGACAGTAAACTACAGTTTTCAATTTCTACTGGGGTATGAAAAATAAGTCATATGAGGCTTGGGCATCTGACCTTTACTAAAATGTATGACTAAAAGAGAAACATTTTTCAAATGTACTGCAAACTACAACTGACAAACGTAAACGAATTATGTACAAGACAAATTATTTGTCTGGAAAACCATCACACTCTTGTAAAACCATAAGGCATAAATCTTTATACAATACTTTTATGAAAACGAGTTTTAGGTTGATACATTTAATATAATTAGCCCCGACCTTCCCGGAAGGTAAGACATTCCATACGGGAATGGTTCTTACAAAAAAATGAATATTTATATGCATTTACTGAGGCCTGAGGGTGGTAATTGCCCATAATTGTGTATATGGTGTGAACGCTGAGATCTATCATTCTATGATATTCTTATTCTACCATTAGCCATATAATTAGGGAACAGAATGTCTTTTATTATTACCAATATTTCTGCAGTAATTTTGCTGGAAACTGTCTAGCAAAGCCGTTCCATGAAAATCTGCACTAGCTTTCAAAACTCTTTACCTTTTCGTCTCCACTTGCCACTTTTTCAATATTTACCTGAAAGTTGGAAAAATGATCCAGTTTTTGTTAAAAATAGGTTATTTACCATCTTAATATTATAGAAATAGGCGTTCTCTCTGAACGGAAAAAACGTTTTCATCGGTGTATTTTATGATTATCAAAAACACGATGCGTGGAAGAGTTTTAGTTCACATTTAAAATGTTACAGTGTTCGAGAATGCCGATTGTTATTGTTATTGTTATCGTTATCGTTATCGTTATCGTTATCGTTATCGTTATTGTTATTATTGTTCCTCGTTATGATTTTCTGATGAGTTTGGTGGTAATTAACTTTTAATTCTGTGAAAGTCTTTTAAATAGACCACCAGTTTTTTACCTAGCAAGGTAGGGAACAGATTCTGTACTTAAGATATACAAAGCTGGCTTACTTCTCATTGACAAAGCCTTTAGGACTGAATTGTCTTCACTTTACCTTTTTTGGTTACTCCATACAACTCAAGTCTCAAACAAGGGCCTCCATAATGTGACTTGGGGTAAACGCGAATGAAGCGCGCTTGAACTCCCTCGTAGAGTATACGAGTCGCCACAGTACTTCTGTCATAGTTCCCTTGAAACGTCTAGGAAGATAACACATTAATTTTAACAATTACAGGTTTTATCATAATGGTGAAAATATTCACCTTTAAATCTTTCGGAAGCCTTGCAAATTATAAAGCGAGCAATTCAACATTTTCCCACTATGAGATTATTTATATATTATTGACTTTGCAACATAATGCCGCCATAAGGACTACAACTCTATGCTGTCTGCAAAGTAACTAATCTTATCCTTCCATATCTTATATACCTCTTATTATAGCCGAGTGCGAGGTCCGTTCGGCAAGTTATGGACCAAGTTTTTTCCTTCCTTTCACGGCGCGGCCCAAGCGCGAAGCGCGTACGGAAAGAGCAAACGAGGCTAATAAGATGTTTATTATATGGCTTTGTTGATTATCTGAGGCAAGTGGAATGTAAATGACAGCCGCTCCAAAACTAGAGGTCCGTACAGCTACTTACTGACCTGAAATTGACCAATCAAAGCACGCGAAATCAGTCAGCCATATAATACTTTTTATTATTTTAGAACTTCATTCTTATTGCATTTAATTTCGCCTGTGGAGTACTGCCACTGGTAGATTGTGAATCAGTGATATTTAGCTAAGGCCGACCCTACCAACCCAATAAGTCTTTTTTAAGTTTGGTAGTTCCATTTGTAGAAACAATTAGTTATTTTGCATCCAGCAGTTCCTCAACTATTCCGCTGAACCCTGCCCTCCATCTCCTTACCCTTCCTAAAACACATGTTTTTGGCGTTATAGCAGCCGTACACTACTTACCCACAGCTGTCCTTTCACTTTGTAGACTGTCCAGTTACCTCCATCCGCGGAATACTGTACTTGGTATGTTTTGACCCACTGATCTGCTTGAGAGTTCCCCTGAGTAGCGACAGCACAAATTATATGAACTGACCCAAGATCAACCTGCAAGTACGGGGTGGAATCACGTGATGAAGCACACCATGACGGGCCTGCTGCGTAGTTAAGCCGACCGTGCTTAGATGGAGTAGTAGCGTTTAACTCCGAAGAAGATGATATATTGTTGTCAGGAACTTTACTGACATCTGCCACACCAATGTCTGTGTTATAGCACCCACCTGTAATTTTTTTTTTTAAAAGTTTCAAAACAATTTTCGAGCAATACACGGTAATATTAAATGAAAACCACTAGATAATAGAATGATATCTAGCAGTTTGATTGGATTTGCTGCTCAGCAGCTCACATAGCGTAGTTCGACTTTACATGGAGCATAGTTTCAGTCCATATTCCTAAGTTTGACCATATATGGAAGATAGCCGCAAAGCTCATGATTTAAGCTGACTGTGTTAACAGACTTTTTTCTCGACCCAAATTCTCGCCAAAAAGGCATGCAATTGACATTTTCCGGAAACGAAGCTGTTTCAGAAATCAAAGTGTATACGAATATCAATCAATTTTAAAACTACAGCACACTGAGCACAGGCAAGGAAACGAAGACACAAAACAGCCCAGAAAAAAACTCCACAATAAAAATTATTTGTGATTTTATTTTTATGTTTATTAATTTCAACTGAAAACTTTATAATTTGTACAGCTGTCGTCAATCTTACTTTTGGAAACCTCGCCTGTCCATGGCACGAATGTTCGAACTGTTCGAAAGCAGCGCTAACCCGGTGTTTGGTTTACTTCCTGAAAGATTGATTTGGGCTAGCATTTCGGGGTTACGTAATTGGGCTTCATTGGAGTGTTCTTCATAAACAAGTTGGAAAGACGGGTTTCTGAAGGAATTTCATTGAAAGTTTTGCCTAACCCCGGGTTAAACAGTTAATCCTCTTTCGAACAGCCGGGCCCAGATGGTAACTGTATTTTGAAGTCAGTTTTAGCTTGTACGATTGCTTTGCATTACGATGTCGTGTTGGCGTAGCAGGCTAATTGAGGAGTTTGGTGTTCAATTAAAATCGCTTCAGCAAAGCAAATTGCGTAACCACTAAACTGAATGTTTTTCTAATGCATACTCTTGCCAATCTTTCCAAGAAAACGGCTGTCTTGTTTTTGGTATTATGGACTTAAGAATAAAACAAATCCGGCAAATAAAAAAAAGGGGCAAATGGTCCATGATGAACTTCCAAAGTGTTAAACTGTGGATTGAGCAGAATGATCTATCTTCGGTTTTTATTTGCAAAGAAAGTAAACTTTTAGCTTTGGCTTTCCAAAGAACAAATTTGATAAGCCTGTTTTGCTTCGAAAAGAACAGCACAGTTCACTGTGTTTGTTGGTTTTGTTACACAGATCAAAAACTGTTAGTAATGATATTGACTACGAGTAGTCCCAATTTTTCCTCTTGAGTCCGTCTAGCCTCGGAAAAGAATTCGCGGAACGGAAGACGGCGCGGCGCGCGGAAATCGTGTTTTTTTCGCCCGAGTTTCCATATTAGTGTTTC
>JAOBYF010230211.1:0-10091 GCA_025403605.1 Parazoanthus darwini | reverse complement strand
CAAAAAACCCTTACAGGATAGGATTAAGCTGCCCGCGGCCCGTAGCTATTACAGGGAACGCAATGAAATTTGGAGGAAATGTACAACTTTTTAAAATATATGACGTCATAAAGCCGCCATTTTAAATTAGGTCACCATCTTGGATTTTTTTAAATCTTAAAACTGAAAAGGTTTAACTGACTCAAAATGAGTGGAAAACTGTTGATATGAATTTTAATTGATAAAACAAAACTCAGTTTTACAGGGCCAGGCTAATTTTATTAACAAACCAGCCGTCAAAAGATGTGCTCATACTGACTACGCTACAGGTATTTGATTGCTTCAAAGCTTCAGATTTTAGGTCGGAAAAACCTTGGAGGGGGAGGGGGCGTTATTTTGCCCTGGTTAAATGCTGATCCAAAGTGTCAAAAAATCTAAAAGTTGCTCCTAAAATAGACACAAGGTTGAAGTAACAATGACACTAATGTCCCAAAATGTTTTCCAACAACTTTTTTCCCTGCCGCGTTCGGATTTAGGGGAAGGGCTTCATATTCTCCTCCTTTTCGTCGGATATTTTGGAAATATTTTATTAAAGTAAGACTTAATATAAATGTTTTTGTAGCCTTTCCCAATTCCAAACCTTGCGGATCCAGTGTTCCCCCTTATTTAAGTTTCTGGGTTGATCCGGCCTAGGTTGCAAACGGCGCCATCTCTCAAAAGTTTGTACAGTGTTTGCTCAGCCACGTGTTTCTCGCCTGATAAGTTGCTACAGCTAACTAATTTCATTTAGTTATAATAAATGCCTTGTTTGAACAATACTTGTCTACAGTACTGTAGTATATTAACTAGATTCAACCAACTGCAGAATTTGACAGTAAATGTCAGTTTAGTTGTGTGAAGAATTTGACAGTAAAAGTCAAGTTGTGTGAATGATAACTATGATATGGTCATTTGTTGCTCGAACAAGCTTCTCTGGGAGGGCAGCAACAACAATAACAATGACAACAACAACGACAAGTGCTTTATTTCACCTTGTGTGTGCTATTTAGCACATCATTAAAGAAAGATTTGAAATAGGGAGGGTGATGATTACCTCGAACAAAAAAAAGATTTATAAGGACATACAGAAAGCATTTACTTTTCATACAGAGTTACACGTAGAAGAGATAACTGCAGATTTACGAGAAAAATAGATTCTAAAGTTATGCCATATTGTAACCATAATTGTAGACGTTAAGGAAACGAAATTGAAGCGGCATTACTAGTCTAATATCTTGAAATAAAATTGATTTTAATCTGGCTTTGAATTCACCAGCGAACAGGAAATGTTACTGAAGGTGTTCGCAGAACAATACATTCGTTGTGTCCGAATTTTTAGCTAAATCTTAGACTCTTTTCCATCCGTTCTATTTTTGAGCCTTTTTCTTAACGTGCACGGTCAACTCTTTGGACCTCTAAATTCCCCGCTCGTGACGTCCAACGGATGTTAACCCTTTTACTCCCAGTTTATCAACATCTCTTTTCTCCTAACATAAAATAAAAACAAGTTGTTTGGTTGTAAGAATAAATCAACTGATCATTCTGCTTTGAATTCTTTAAGATGAAGATTGAAATTCTTGTAACCATTTATAGGAACTGTACATGAGACAGGTAATGAGAATTTACAAACAAATCATTTGGTACTTTTGGGAGTGAAAGGGTTAAGCGGGACATAATCAGTCCTAACTAATGTATCACTATACTGAACAGCGCACTGCAGTTAAGTTACAATTTCCCTTCCGTTTTCTTGATCTTTTCTATTCAGTGTGTTCGCGTTATGTTCTTAAATTATCGGCTTTTTCAGCCGATATGAGTTTTTATAAAAACGGTTCTTAAGAAATCGCAATTGATCATAATGCATAACTTGTAGTTGTATTGCAGATTCGCCTCTTTTCACTCTGTTGCGTTCTCGAACAGACCCAGCCTGGACTTTCTTTTGGGAACACCTACATAAAGACCACGGGGTAATGTAATTTCGGACCGGCCACGTGCACGTGTATGAAAAGATAAAATACCCACATTGAAAAACAATTCACAAAGCAACAATAAGCAGGCGTTGCAACAACGCCGACAAAAAATTAACACTTACCACAATTTTAGATTTTTTATTTAAGAAATCTAATTGTCTGTGAACTTCCATTGTGAAACTGATGGTTTTGCATTATTGTCTTACTCTCCGCTGAGTTACAAGGAAAGACATAAATTCGGGTTAAGGAGGCGCTTTTTAATCCAAGTTTACACTCACTGACTCAGTCTCATATTTCATATTTTTTTATTTTCACAACGCAAACGATGCCACTAATAAAGCTTTTTTTTTTAAAAAAAGATACGGTATTCAAGGCGCTGTTTTCTCAACTAAACGTGTTTGAACAGATAAAAGAACAATACGTTTGATTTGAAAGTAATTATCTTAATGTCTTGGACTGTGTCCAACTTTCTTAAAGCGTCTGTCCCAACTGGACTGAAGCATGATCGCTTCACTTCCTGGTAAAGTCAGATTTTTCCAGCCAGACTGTCAGGCTGCGTTGGGATAATTAACTCTTTGACTTAAACACTCCATTTCAAAGTTAATAAATCCTCTATCAAAACAGTTACAAAATAAACGGCCACCAGTGAATGGAAACAATTCTAGGCATTTTCAAGACCTTCCTGATAATATTATAACACAACTCCTGGCATGACATATTTATAAATTTTCATTTTCATTAAAGTGTGGTTCAAACGATTTATTCAGTCATCTTGATTTTAATCATAACATGAGTACAGTTTTTGACGGTGTCAGCAAGAACAGTGAAAATTTTAAATAGATCGGTTTAACGCTACTCAAAACTCGAGCTTTATTCAGAAACTAAAAACTGAAAAAGATTCACCTTTTGTAACTCGATAACAAAAAATTTCATCAGGGATCAGCGACGCGGTTTTGCCTTTGGCTTATATCATGTTGCCGCACTTACGATGTTTGATATAATTCATCTGTGCTATGAAATACTCTACCCAAAAGGAGAAAGTTCTGGAAAATGAGGAGGAAAATGTCTTACTTTACGGTCAAAGTGATAAAACTAACCAAAGCCAAATAACCTGCGGTTGGCATATAAACTATTGACGGATTGGCATGGGAGTGGCGCGCGGGACTCAACCCTACTGGCGCCGGCACTTGTTTTCAACCTTTCGAAACTGCAGTTCCTTTGCGAATGTCAAATTTTCCTCTATCCGATTTAGAAGCCTTATGTATTAAACTGGCTACTTTCGATCTTCAATAGCTTATCTGCCTGATACTTTTTGAGACTTCGCAAGCAAGCCATGAAAAACAAATTATCACATTTTATAGTCTGACGAAAGACATTAACAATGACCTTTCAGACAGTAATATGTTGAGGTATAATCTAGCTATCGATTACCAAAAGCTATATAAGGCACGAATGGTACGTACCTCCGAAGTCAAGTGGAACTCGCTCTTGACACTGACAGCTATTTTCTCTAGCTAGCTGTACGGGAAAGCTTGCCGTAAACGCAATAATGACACATCGAATGCAATCCATTGGCCTTAAAAAGCTCGTCTTTTTCGTTCTTTTCTTGTCACAAGTAACGCGTGGTTGTTCAAGTCGTGACGAACAAAGAGGTTGGTAGAAAGAATTTGGCTAGCTATAGCCAGAATGTCGTGTTAAGACAGTATATTACTCACATTATAGTCAGTTCTCTTTGGTACCTATCTAGCACGAGTACCTTATTTTATCGTATATGGTGTAACGAGTGCTGGGAGAAAGATCAATTGCTAGAAAAATTGTCCAACTTTATCCAATTAATGAGTCAGCATTGGCTAACAGAACAACTAGGAAATCTCAACAAACGACGAAAAAAGACAAAGATTGATATTGATTTTATTGAGTGTATGCCCGTCCAAACGCAGAATGAACCTCAAAGTTTGTTGGACTATCTATCTACTTTAATCACTAAAGTACAAATTAATTATAATTGAAAATGATTGGGATATTAGTGAAACATTTTGCCCTGTGTCCTTCTACTTTGCGAAACAAAATATTTTTGAAAGGTATTGAACCATACAGTGAAAGTTGTAATCTAGCTATTATCGCCTTAATCAAGAAAACAACTCTTCAACGCTAGAAAAACATTAACGGATCACTTCTTTTGTTGACCAAGGCAAAGAAAAAGGTTATGGAGGTTCAAGTAATTATGTTTTCGTCACTTGTTAATAATTTCCACGCATTGGTATGCTTTTTAAGGTAAATCTATAACACTTGCTAAGAGTGCTATTGGCTCCTGGCTGCAGAAAAGCAAAATTGCTTCAAGACTGTGCGTGAGAAAAGTTTCGATCGACCGTTATCAAACAGGTACGTCAAACAATCTATCGTACTCAATTATTTATCTATTTCCTGTCCACAATTTTTGCTGCTGAGCCGGATTTCCACCTCCTATAAATATACCCGTCATGTGAGTAATTGGGGTCTTTCTAAAATGTACTCCAAAAATGTTGAAGATTTATACATCCGCCCCCTCATCACGCCACATGACCACAGAAACCACTATTCTCTCAACTAATTGTATACGACCTTTTCCGAAAACCAAAGAACAACCAATGTGCCAAAAGCAGATCCATATTTACTTGCATTTTAATAAACGTTATTTTATATTTAAAAATTCTGAAAACAGCTGAGCAGCACGTGCAGCTCATTTTGTCACTCGTACGATCAGATTATCGGATGGCAGTCAAAGAAGATATAAATATGCGACTTTATTCAACATCACAAGGCAATTTCTTGGGGTTTTTAAATTTTGCTCACCATGAAAGTGGCTTTAACACATAAAAAAATGATAAGAAATTCAGGGTTACAGCTAGAGAAGATGTAAGGGGCTCCCCCTCCCCTCACCCCTCCCAAGTGCATGATTTTGACGCGCTTGCTGTGGCCTGTTCCAAACCTGTCTTTCGCTGTATACAAAACAAGACTAATTTCATCAACAACACATGTTATGTATGTTACTTGATAGCTTTCAATATATGAACTGGTACAACATAAAGGTTATAAGTGCATTTAGAAAAAAGCTGGCAATTGTTTACCCGCTTTTTGTTTGGCATGAGTTGCAACACACGAAAGCACATCTGGAAGGCTAGAAAACTAACTGCCATGCAAGAAGTGCTACTAAAAATGTTTCTTAATGAAAAATGGAGGTACAATCAAGAAATGGAAGGGTCGACACCGACCTCTGCTGTAGAAATGAACTGAACTACGAAAGCTACCCGTTCGGCTGGTATTATAAATACCTAATATAAATCTGACAATGTTCTAAAAGAATTGGTGGATGTTTAAGCTAGCTGTGTGTCTAATGGGTTATTGATGCATTAGGGAGTTGATATCACACTCGAAAAGCTAAAGGGAACGAGGCAAACAAAAGTTTCTCTCGTGTTCCTAAACTTCCCACGTGCACCCTTGCAATTTTATTTATCTAGAACCAGTATTCAGCAAAGTTTTGCTCATACTCAAAATGTTCTTACTTTGTTCTCGTTGTACTTGCTGAGTTTTTGCAGATAATTTTAGAATTATGTCTGAAGCCACTGGCTCTCGCAAAACACTGGGTTACTGGTCAAATGTCTATTTTTTAATTTTGTTATTATTTTGTATCGTCAATACATGTGTACGCAATGACATATATAAGTTGTTGTGGCAAGTTATCTCCTGGAAAACTGGCGCGAGGATTGTATGGATCGTTAGCAACAACTATTATCCCTTGATTCTGTGTTTTTAAGTCTTGTTATTGTTTCAAGAAGCTGGTGATTAACTCTCTTTGGATAAATATAACGAGTAGTACCTCTTCTTCTATTTCCTCATTATATCTCCAACCTTGCAAGTGTTTGTTTGTTTTATCAGGACGTTTCTTGTTAGTTATGTATTGAGGTATTCTGCTTTTAACTTTGTATTTCCAACAAATTCACGCTTCGCCTAGCCATTTAGCTTGGTTTAATAATGTATGCAGTACACAAACAACTATATATGGTGCCCTGATCAATGATACTTATTCAGTTTGACAAGTTTCCCCCCAAGTGTAGCATAAGGAGTGCCAAAAAATTGTTTATGTTTACAATCGAAAATGTCCGAAGTTCTTGCACCTTGGTCCTAGGATCTAGAACAGCGCTTGTGGTGGCTTCCCAAGCCGACGAATCAACTTGAGGAAATCATCGTAGGTCAACGCAATGTTTTGACCTTGCCACGGCCATGAGTTTAAATCACAAAACATTAAAATAAATTAAATGACAAAACATTAAAATAAAACAAGGAAAGTTACTAAAGTTCTTTTCAGCATTCTTATAAACTATATAAATCGACGAAAACATGCCTTTATACTTTTATACTGGTTAGTTAAACAATTCCTTGCTCCTCCTCTGGGTGATATGGTTACTCAAAAATCGGATCAATAGATTTCTTTTTTTTATAGAAAAAAAAAACGTTGTAGTGCCCTTAAGCTTGGTGAGGTTGAACTTTCTTTTAAAAACTAAACTCATTTTCTACTTGATCCCAGCCTCAAATAGTTTTTAAAAAGATTCTTTTTTTCTCAGTTTTATAACCGAAGGAACTATTTCAAAAGTTACGTTAATCAGCATTGCATTCAAAGTGATATTATGCCGACATTCACCTTTCTGTTAAAAACTAACATGAAGACAAATTAAAAGCGATTGCCGACAAGCTTAAGCTTGACAACAGAAACGTCTTAGTAAGTTTTTGCAAAGTAATTATGGGTGGATCCGGAAATTTCGAAAGGAAGGGCCCAAACCCACAGTTCTGGAAAGGGAGAGGGGAGATTATCTTTCCAAAAGACATTTTTTAATGTTTCCTTTATAACATGTTTCCTGAAAACTACCAACGAAAGAAGGGGGATGGAGGGCTGTTGGCCTTTCCTTAAATCTTTCCTTGACGTTTGTTGAATAAAATACCGTTTATTTGTTAGGATTTCAAAATGGTTCAGCTTCAAGATCCGTCGGGCTTTGCAGCATTTCGTACAGGAGTCGAAAGGACAAAGACATCACGGCGGATGAATGGGAGGTAAGTGAGATAACCGAGTCACCGCGTTTGTGATACATTAAATACTGCACTAAAGCAGATAAACATAACGATGACCAGGAAAAACCTACCTGTTTTACTCGCTTACATGACAAAAACCGACCAACCAAACCTGGCTTTGTTTGCTGTTCGTTACCTAAGCCAAAGGCGAGCTCGTTGAATCGCAGCTTACCGACTTTTATAAATGATCTCTGTATTTTACCTTCTCCAACGGAACTTGTTATACTTTTTGACGTAACAACGGTACTACGTATCCAGTAATAGTCATAGTAATGGTTTTTGTAGTGGTAGTGGTAATGATAATGGTGAAAATGAAAGCGGTAATACTTTTAGTTATGCTATTATTAATAGTAGTAGTAGTAGTAGTAGTAGTAGTAATAGTAGTAGTAGTAGGAGTAGTAGTAGTAGTAGTAGTAGTAATAATAATAGTAGTGGTAACTCGCAACAGTTCTAGAATGTTCTCATTTATCTACAAAATTATACCGGCAACAAGCGAAATTCGGCACACAACGCCCCTTTTATGGAAAATAGCTACAATTTTTTTCAAAGATGAGTTCAAGTTTGAGTCAAGAAAGTATTACAAAATGGCCAAGTAGTCCGCTTCAACACTGTCCGATCCTTTGAAAGACTCAATTTTTATGCTTCAGTTCTACAGAAACATAGTCAATCTCATTACATTGTCATAAAGATCTGGCTGTAAAAGGTGCACAGATTTTTAATACAATGGACGTACAAAGTAAGATTTCTTGATGGCTTAGCTCTGACGTTCAGTTCAGTTTGTTTTACCGCGTACATTGTCAGTTTACAAAAGCATAAATAGAGTTTACGCAAGGAAGCCCAAAAGAAACCAACAGGGGTTATGGTATTTGGCTCCTCGTGGTGTTTTCTAGATTGACTGCTTTAAATTGGAAAGTATAGCGGCGCGGTGGCTTGGTGTAAAGAAAAGGAAGACATCTCCGAATTCGGAACTGCGTGAAAGGAATTGAAGCTTAAGTGCGGCAGAGGTAATTTCAAGCTTTGAACCAAAGAAAACACAATTGCAAATATTTTCACGCGTATCAAAAAATTTAGGATCTTGACATTTGATGGAAAGCTCACTGATGTTTGTTTTAAATAGGATTTAGCATTCCTGACCAGTATTATACATTTGAATTTGGTCAATCAGTGCAAAACAACTGTAAAAACATTTGGGGAAGGAAACGTTTTCGTACTAGTAGTTAGCAATGCTAATGGAGTGCTGCCCTTTTACTAACTATAAAGGTTACAAAATTAACAAGAACGTTTTTTTACATCAGTATACTACGAAAACTGACAGGTCATCATTACAGCCGGTACATTTGCTTAAAATTTATTATAATAAGCAAAGTTCAAAGACTGACTTCTCTTTTTTAGTCATACAATAAGAAAACAGGGAAGGATTTTATTAAAGTTACGCGACTTACGTAAAAAAAACGTCAACGCCAAAAAGAAAGTCAAATCGAACCGAAAAATAGAAGACAAATCTTTCTAGTGCTCCAGTTTACCCAAAAATCCGTGGGCGCGTGCATGTAACAGAAACTCGAAACCAGTCCCGACCGAGAGAGTCCCCGGACAACGAAGGAGAAATTTCTCAAAGCAAACAGCTAAAGGGTACAGCTATAAGTAATCAGCAATAAGTACACGAATTTCCCGACTGGGAACAGGTAAATTTGATCAAGACTTAGTACTTTGAGGTTTGTGAAGATCGGGTCAGTGTGAGCATTGAAGTGTCCTTATTAGTAAATCTAGTTACTCGCTTTTGAAGAAATGGCCGGTTTAGGTTGAACCTCATGCAATAGTCCAGTTTCGTAATCGTAGTTGCCGCTGGTTACAATGACTACAGACTCTTTTACTCAGCACTAGCCTCGACTTAGTGTTGAATATACATAAGCGAGAACGATTAGAAGTCCGAGCCTCCAACAATAAAATAACTAACATCAAGATGAGGCTAACGCTGAGTAAATGAGTCTGTAGTCATTGTAATCAGCGGCAACTACGAATACGAAACTAGACTATTTTGGAATATTCAAACTTGTGAGTATTCCACAGATAGCTGACGTCAATTACACTATTTTGTTTTCTCCCTGGCACAGCTACATCTTGTACTAACCCACAATGGAGATCAGCCCCGCCAAGTTCCTCTGCACTAACATTCTCTCCTGTGGCAGCTTGAACCTAGTTTAAAACAAGCAGAAAAAGCCTTGTATCGTAATTCAGTTCATATTGTCTCAACAGAGTTAAGTGCATAGTTCTTTGCTGCACAATACCTAATAAAAATGTACAAGTACATTATGTAAGAGACAGGAAGTGCACAATGCCGATTTACAAAATGTTGAAACATCGTAAGCTTCGGAATATACCATGGGCTTGAAACTTTCAAAGCACTTTTTGTTGGCCATGGTCTTTGTAGACTGTACATTAACTTAGTTAAGAAATGGTCCATGATGCCTAGCGTGCGTCTATCGAGTTATGGATGCAAGCGGGAAGTTGGGAGAGCACGAGAAAAGCATTTGAGTAGCACAGGGCGAAGCCGAGTGCTTCTCTAGCTTCTCGAGTGCTCTCCCAACTTCCCAAGTGCATCCATAGCTCGATAGACACACAACTAAAGTATGGACCATTTCTTTTAGAACATTGCCATTATAGTCTTTTTTTTTCAGCATTTCGGTTTCACTGTATTTCGTCCATTTCCGTGTCAGGGTTGCAAAATGCTGTTTACCGACTGGAATGTTTTCGAAAAGGAAATCCATATTTTAACTGAAACTCGGTAGTTCTTCCAATTCTTGTTCGTTGCCTTCAAATGATATTTCGTTTTCCATTTGAAAGCCTTGAGTTTTTCGAAAGCACTTTTTTGTCTACTCTCGTGTGTTGCGATTTAACAGATGCACAGACGTGGGTCTATCGAGTTATAGATGCATGCTCGCGCCATACAATCAAAGGCACCGAGTGCTTGGTGAAATCGTGGATACATGCTCAAAGTTACAGTAG
>JAOBYF010230100.1:0-10092 GCA_025403605.1 Parazoanthus darwini | reverse complement strand
CCAAATTTTGGAAGGCTTACTACGGCCCTGAAAACTGATATTAACGTTAAATGAATTAGCCCAGAGTTTGACCGAGTAATGATTTTTTGCCCACAGAAGAGAATATTATGTGTTTCCTGACCATGTTGCCAAGTAACCGTGCCCTCTTAAACAAGTCAGCTAAAACAGTGGCAAAGTGGAGTTTTCTCGAAAAACATGTATCAAGCATATTTGTTCCACGTTAAAATGGAGTCAAACGAGTACTCGTGAAGTAAACAATTCGTTTGTGTTTTGTTCTGTCAATTCCTTGCAAAACACCTGTATCAAAACCCTTCATTCCTCCATTAACCCGTATACATACGTATTTCAACTATAGCAACATGGTTTAAAAGCTTTGTTCTAGCTTTATTGATATTTTTATTTACAAATTTTCTACACCACTGTCTTCTCCAATTTTACTTTGTGTTGCTTCTTCACTTCTATTCTCCTGTGAAAGACCGCTGGCCCACACTTGTCTCTCCCCAGACATCAAAAGACAGAACAGACACGTGCCAATAACGTAGACAATAAACGTTACCCAGAACACCGTGCGCCACTCTTGTGCCGTCTGAAGCAAAATGACAAAAATATGCATTTCCAGGATAAAATATGAAGAAAAGGTATTGATAGTAATAGAAGTAATAATAATAGTGGTAATAGACATGTCGGAGTAACGACTGCGCATGCGTCGAGAATGTAGATAAAAAAAACCTGGCCAACTTACCAAGAAAGCGCCTTGGAACCAATTTTTTTAGAGCAAAAGTATTTAGTGTGTGACTTTTTTCGACCAAAGAAGCCAGTTTAAGTTTTGGCTGTCAAATGTGCCCTTAGGTAGAGTACGAGTGCGTTGACTTCTCACAAGCTTATTTTACTGACAAGATCGAACGACGATAACCGTCTATCGACTTGTGTTAAAATTTGATCAGTATTCCAAATTCGATACAAGTCTGTTGCCAAAGCACAATTGGAACTCCATTTATAATCCTTCGTTTGAGACTCCGTTTGGTTAACCCCCCTGTCCTCTGTCATGCACTAACTTTCACGCCTTTCCTCTCGGGTGAACGGGCAGGGAGGGAGGAAATGTGGCAAACCCCCATCCCTAACATTTTCCCCTTAGGTTTAGTAATTTTTCTTCTTTCATACATGGGTAGTTGGCGAAAGGGTAGGCATAAAGGTCGGCCAAAATTAGTATTGGCATTAGGGAGGATCCGAAAGGTAGGGTTGTAACATCCCACAACCCGTCCTGAGAGAGAACGTCAAAGAAGTGGTAGTTGTAATGTTGACAATGGTATCACTGATATGATTTATTGTATATTTTGACGAAATTACCGTTTATCCGTTTAAACTCTAATAGTTTCTTAAGATGAGCTGCCAAGTTCACTTTACTTTTCTCCATGTGTTCCTTATTGAAAAGTTGCGATAATTTTGCATAAAATCTAGAGAGTTGTGTGTGAATGTTCAGTTTCTTTAATATTACAACTCGATTCAGATCATTTTATAAAGACCTTGTAAGGAAAAGATAGATGTTCAGTGTTAAGCTTGCATGGGATCTTTCTTAATACGGTACCTTGTTAGCCGTTATAAAGTCTACAAGCATCGGGCTAAGGAATCCTGGGATTGTGCCGATAGTGTTACTTAGGCCCATAATGACGCATGCGTACTCAGAGGCTATATCCAGCATGTTAACTGTAAACCCAGAATGCATCAGTCCCGAGGCGGCGACTCCAATACACATAAAAGCAACAGCAGCGGTCGCGTTTCTGGCGTACGATGCGGCCACAATGAAAACGCCTGCCCCCATTGCACCTGAACGGATCATTAAAACAATAAAAACAACAATGATACTAAAAACAAAAATTTACTAAAAGATAAAAAGCACTTTACTATTGTACCAATAAAACAGCGGATAGTGATCCCCCGTCGATAGCGACCCCCGGACACTATCAGCTAGCGAATAATGACTCCGCGGATAGTGACGCCCCAAAATGATTTTCCACAAATGGCTTTTGGGCGGAGTTTTTATATCGTAACGGCGTTTAAATGTGTTTATAAACACTTTAAGACGAATTTTACGGTTTGCACAAGCAAAATATCGCGATCGAATTGAGCAACACGACTAATCTTAGGACAAAGACTTTTTTGAATACTTGCTGCGCTGCCACTAGAACTTAAGCTTAGTGGATCAAATAGAAATTTTACTGAAGAAGAATCTTTTGAACCTTTTCATTTAGAAAGACTTTTTACTGACATTATTTGATCTTAACGTTTCTTTTTTATTCAGACATAGATTAGTTATCATTTTTTTTAACAATTGATACTATTATTGTTATTGCTATTATTTTTATTATTATTACTATTACCACTACTATTACTATTAGTTTTACTATAACTGCTACTAATGCTATCACTTAATATAAGTGTAAATGACTTACCCATGGTAAAGAAAAGTCTTCTAACAGACTTTGTGTTAAGATACCTTTGTCTTAACAGGTCAGCGGTTACACCCCCAAGCGGTTCTGACAAAACCTTGACCAAGAACGGAGTAGCGGCCATAAATCCCACCTAAATCAGGGAACAATATTATAATACATATCTCAGTCTGCTTGCAGGTTTACCACAATGGAGACTAGATAATGACTCTTACAGTAAAGAGGGCAAAATTATTTTTTAATGAGGACATTTTTTTTCTTAATTCAAGTATTCGATTATTCTTTTGGACCCCTTTTGAATTTTTAATCAGGATCGACGTTAGTTATTCCATTTTATTATATGGCAAAGACACTTCGCGCGTTCTGATTGGTCACTCGGTCAATACAGCAAGGCTTCAACTTGATATATTCCGTACAGCCCTCACTCTCGCTTAAAACTCGGAAGTTTTAACTCCAGCTAAATAAATGTATATACATTTCTTTTCTCATTAGCGAGTTAGAACTGAATTAAAACCGCATCCAATCTCCTGATCTCGTTTCCGTTTTTCTCGTAGCATTGTAAACTGTAAATTTCGGTATAACGGACATAACGTACAGGTCTCCCAAGAGTATATTAAATGTGCAAAAGTCTCCCAACCTGACTACTGACTACAACAATTATATGAAGACACGTAAAGACAAATTAGAAGTATACCATTTGATGTGACAACATACCGTTTGAATGTCGAAGTGAAGTATGTCCAAAAGGAACATTGGTAGACATATTAAAATTGTGTACAGTCCCCAGTCGGACGCCAGGTGACCGAAAATGATTCCCCACACAGGACGGGAAGTAAGAATTGACCTCCAAGGAATTGGCGCATGCTCCTGAGAGACGTACAACGAAAAACAGGAAAAATTTATATATGCGAGGGGCTTGCACTTGTAGAAATTAACTATATTACGAACGGAATGGATATATAAAATCTTTAATTGCAAGAAACTTGGAAGCTAGATGAATCTCTAAAAACTAAAAGATTCATTTTTTTAAAGTTTTTAAATTCATTTTTTTGTAAGAGTATGTTCTGTATTCTGCTGGTTTCAAACTTGGCATTAGAAAAATTTAACTAGGGTTGGGAGGGTGGGCATTTCTCATGGTCTCCCGAATACAAACCTGCGCAAGGATAAAAGGGATCGTTTAGTTTGTAAGACAGTTCTTGCTGTCATGTAAGATTGTGAAGATTAAAATAACCGTCTAAAAATGAAGGAAATGGCACCTCAGATGCGACAAAGTCTGAGTATTTCCTAAGAGTAATTATTTTAATACTTCGTGTCTCGCATTTCACAAGTTATTGTTTGAAACTATTGTAAGTGTTTTGTAGAAGCAATAAACCACTGGTAGTGGTTTTGCGAAAGCTTTAATCAATTGGTGAAATTTCCCATTTCAAGCGATAAAGATATCGAGAAAGTTTTATCGTAATTGACAAACTTGGATGTTTTCCCGGTCACTTAATAAATCCATTAAGTATTAACTAAGTACTGATGTACTTCCCATTATCACTTTTACTCCGCGCGTGGATAATTATGGTAATTTGTGACTTAGTGATAACAAAAACAAGTATATTATTAAGGGTAAATAAATTACAACAGATAATTAGTAGGAAACAATAGCAAGGCGTATAATAGAAGTACTCTAAATCTCTAATTACTTTTCACTCTACCTATCCCTGGCCCATCTATCCTCCCCAATCCCACAACCTCCTCCCCTTATCGCCTTAAACAATGAAGTATCACACTTTAACCTTTGTAGTTGTTAAATGGCTCTTAATAATTTCTTTTTCGGCTTCTGATATGGTTGGATGATCATCCGGGCTCTCGTGTATGATGAGCTGCCAAGCGGCAAACCAGAGAATCCCGGCCACGCCTGGAAAACATTATCACTCTCATTATCATTGTCATTGTCAATGTCTATGTCATTGTAATTGTCATTATCATTGTCATTGTCATTATCATTGTCATTGTCATTGTCATTGTCATTGTCATTGTCATTGTCATTGTCATTATCATTGTCAGCGTCATTATCATTGCCATTGTCATTATCATTGTCATTATCATTATCATTGTCATTGTCATTGTTATTGTCAATATCATTATCATTATCATTGTCATTGTCATCGTCATTATCATTGTCATTATCATTTTCCACGTCAATGTCGTTGTCGTTAACATTGTCATTATTGTTATTATCATTTTTTTTAAATATTATCATCATCATTACTACTACTGCCATTACAATTTCCATTCACAAGAGAACAAGGGCTTAATAATACTTAGGCCAATCATGACTCACCGAAGCAGTAGAAGACTGAAGACCAGCCCCCATCGAAACCATATTTTGTTAAAAGGCCGGTCAGCGGCATCGTGAGGATTGTGCCCACGTGACAACCTGTAAATAATTGAAAATTCTTTAATTGTAGAAGAGGTTTCACACTAAACTTTCGACTCTAAGAGCTAGAGTGCCTTACACTAGCTAGACTTTCGAACTTAGGAGAACATCTTACATTAAACTTTCGAATTAAGGAGAATAACTTACACTCGGCATTCGAGTTTGGGAGAGTATCTTACACTAGACCTTCGAAGTTAGGAAAATATCTTACACTAAGCTTTCGAATTACACTGGGCTTTCAAATTTAGGAAAATGTCTTACGGCTAGGCTTTCGAATTTAGGAGATTATCTTACACCAGGCTTTCGAATTTAGGAGAGTATCTTACACTAGGCTTTCGAATTTAGGAGAATATTTAGTTTACACTAGGCTTTTGAATTTAGGAGAATATCTTACACTAGGCTTTCGGTTGCGGTACTTCTGTCGCACACTGTCGTTAGCTGTATAGTAAACTGTACGGTTTACTTACCCGATATCGCCAGAGTGACTAAAGTTGTCCGTTCCAGCGAAGGGGCCCACTTGCTCCATATTGCGTGATTACAAGGGAATATTACACCCTGCGTGCAAATAATGGTTAAACTATTACTGAACAGGACCCGGTTGTTCAAACCGTTTTTATTAAGAGATAACCCAGGATTAGAAATAATCAGGTTTTGATCAGCCGGGCCCAGAATATAATAACATACTACCCATTTGGTGCCGCGTCATCGGCTGATACATTGCAGCAAAAATGCAACAAATTGTTGAATTTAATAGTTACTAAATGGTTACAAAAGTTCTATAAATATTTATATTTCTGCTTTTACTGTTCTCTTTTCAAAACAGTCAAAATAAATAGGGGGTTTTACTAAAATTACGAACTTGCGAAAATTGCGAATTGTTCGTTCATTTATGGTTTTGGCTCTCTGCTTTCTCAAATCATCAGTTAATTCGCATTGATATAATTTCGAAAACGCTTCTCGTTGTATTTCATTTTTTTGATGTGGAAAATGTACACCATTTGTTTTGCGTCCGATCAGACTCAATGGAAAGTACTTTTATTTTCACTCCAAACAGTTCAACCTTACCAGAACTAGTCCTTCACAGGCTCTGACACCTATCAACCCGTACACGCTAAACCGGGTCGCCACGGGCGTGAACAGCGTGAATAACGAGGCCAGGAAGATTGCGTAGCCGAATATCCGGGTACCACCAAACTCTAACGCCAGTATTCCACCGGGCAGCTGGAGGAACGCGTAACCGTAATAGAAGGAAGCTAGAACAACACCTATAAACACACGTTATTACTGTATTTAGTAAACAATTTTTTTGTGGTGTCTGGTTTATGGAAAGATACTCTGTCTGTGGCTGGACGAGCTGAAGTCCTCAGAATTCGAAGCAAATCATTTTAATGACCGCAGTTCAAACACAGAAGACCGGAAAAGTTCGCAAAATTCTGGTTAATAACTGATTGTGATTCACTCACCTTGCATTTTGGAGTCCCAGTGAAACTCGGCTTCCTTTGAATAAGAGAAAACAGTGTTAGATAGCTAATTAATAATGGTAAGATAAGATGCCAGTAAGGGTTTAAAGTTTACAATTTTCGAGGTCGACCATTTGATTTATGGCGGGGGAAGAAGGCGGAAGAAAAAGAAAAACAGAACAAAGAAAAACTTTGCACGCCTCAAAATTTCCAGGGTTTTAAAGACTTTGTATGGGAACGTGCAAAAAGGAAGTTATTTCAGCCGATATATGGCCGGAAAATTAAAATATATGGATGAAAACCAATCCTCAAAGTGGGTAGTCGTTCATCCAAAAGTAATAAAAATCGAAACTTGCAATACATGCGTGACAAAAAACGCGTGTGATCCAACGTGTCTAAAGTGTCTATGCGGGCCGGGTGGCCCTACACTTCTGCAGTGCGAAAATTTTCAAACACTTTACATGGGAACTTGTTTTGGTTGCTGGAATAAGTTCATGCTGACAAATAGGTCTAGGAAAAAACTCCCCTCAGAATTCATCTGCAAGAAAATCCGGTTTGTGTCCTTATCGTGGATCTCCTAACGCTTGCGCCCACGTTGCAAAAAACCTTTTATGAAAATACTTCCAATTAACCACAGTTGATAGAGCTGGAAGGGAAACCCGACAAACTTTTAAGACGAGTGTACAAAGCTGCTTTGTCTTAGGTTGAACGAACAATGACAGTGCACATTGCTTTGTTTTAAATGTCAGCCAAAATGTTACTAATGGTTGGGTGTTCATATGCCGATTTCAATACCTTTTGTGTTTCGTGCACCGTCAAGGCCAACGAACAAAAGAGATAGAGAACAAAAACATACACAAAGAAACTGGCTGAAATTCATAACTAGATACTCTACTAACTATGAATTAACTCAGGAGCGAAATTCTCAGTTTCCACTACTTTACTTTGTAGGTTTGGGGAGGAGAAAGGGAGGCTGTAAAAAGAGCAAAACGCATTGTGCACTCCTAAAAATGATGGAAAAGGTCGATGAACCCTAAATATGCCTGGTACCAACAAGCAATTTGCAATTTTGCGTGGGACTTATGTGCAAAACTACGTTAATTCCATAGTCATGTTGTTTGTTTTCGGGTGGAAGAGTCAAGGTCAGCTATTGTTTTTGAAAAAGTTCTGGATTTGTGCTGGATGTTTTCTATTTAAGAAGAAACTTCCCCGCCTTTCTTTTGAATTAAACTTTACGGGCTATTGAACTACCTAAATAGTTATATACAACTGTAATGGCTTTGTCCAAATCTTTTCTTACAAGAAGTGCAACAGAACCGCGTGCAAAAGATATACTTATTCACACGTCAGGTGTAACTAATAATTTTACATTTGTTGAAAACCAAGAAGAACTTCAGACATGACAATAGTAAAAAGGTTTTGACAGAACAAACAAAACCTGAATAAATTATTGATTGTGTTGGAACCAAAACAAAAGCGTCCTAACGCACGAAAAAGGTGAAAGTCTCGGTTTGCGATAACCAACAACGGTACCTTCTATGATATTGATAGCACTCACCCTGACAACGATGATTCCTTTCTGTTGTATCGTGTGATTGTTGACCATAGCTTCTAATGCGACATTCAAGTTGACTCGTAACGCATACATGTTCACAAACCCTAGAAATGTCATAATAACAAGAATATAGCGTTTGGGAAAGCTGTATTGTCCCAGTAAGTTTTTAGAGAAAAATGTCCTCTGGGAAGATCCATCTTCATTTCCTTGGCCGTGATCTTTGCTGTAGCTGGCTTTGTGTTTTCCTGTTGATGGTGTGCGATCACATGAACACCATGTGAAGCAAATCAAAATTTTGGATAAAAAACGGAAACACGCATACAATGCAGCGAGAAATCGCGTAAGGCCTGATTCCAGGTCACGTTGGTCTCCAGCCATAAATCACCTATATGTTTTGTGGATTAAAACAGCAGACATCTTTCTGTGTGTTAGGGACTCGTAGCTTTCATCCGTCGTTATTCAGTTGTGACAAAATCAATGGGACGTGAATTGGTCGGTGGCCAAATAAGCGTAAAAAGTACGGGTACCCGTTAAGGGTCTTTTCTACTTTTCCTTTGTTTTAACCCAAGAAAACAACAATGGAGCGCTGCTTTAGCAACCGTAAATAGACACATTTTCTTAACAAACTAAAGCTGGTAATGGTATTTTCACAATGACTTGTAAGCGTTATACACTCTTTCTTTTTTTATCAGAATATACTTTATAAAAAGTGGCCAAATTTTAAGAATATTTCAAGAATGATGCTGAGGCTCGGATTTTGTTAAGAATATAATTTTGCATGTTTGAAAAAAAAAAAAATCACATGTCTGGTTACATGCACATGTACTGCAATTGCAGTCCCAAATGACAAAGCCAGAAAAATTGGGAATTACAGTTTCCGTCACGGTACCCATGTGGGGAATGCCTTTTTGGAAGCCAAAATGGCCTAGTGTCGTCTTGACTTTGCTCAGACAATGTATACAGTGTAACATAACACAGACCTATTACCTTTGAAGCTACTCAATACCACAGTCATTTATACCCAAGTCATTTTAAAAGTCAAATCCCATGTGAAACTAACTGAAGAATATTCGCTAGAATATTTTCAGCCTAAAATCGGTCAAAAACTAAGAACATCCAGCCTCGGTCCGAAAAACAATATTGTAACATAAAAAAAAGATTGTAGGGTTTCCTCGTTGTTTATTAAGTAACTGGTTCTAAAGGCACTATAGTTATTTCAATTCCCTTTACACTTGTCTCTTGCAGTCTTCCTGTAAACGACGTCAACAACTCAAGTTATTTTTATATTCACAACCTTGATCAATGGAACTTAAAAGTCAAACCATTGTCTGTTCTATCTTGACCTACAGGGGCTTATTATTTTGAAAAACAACAGGTTGCAAAGCTCGCGAGTCTCGCTGAAACACATCAGGAAGTAAGACCAATTGCCCATTATTTTCCTGCTTTATGCTTTGTTTTGTTCAGATGTGGAGATTGGTTGATGCTGATGCGTTGTTGTCGACGAAACACTGAGCTGTTTACCTGGGATCGCAAAGTTAGCAGTTGGGGCGACTCGCTTCGCTCACCGAATCGTTCTCGCGGCTTCGTCGCTCGTTTCTCCCTTCTCAACTGACTAATACTAGAACGCCGAGCTACGCAGGCTATAGTCAGAAAGGGATAAACGAAAGTTAGTACTACCAGGCCAGGGCTTTTTGTGGATGCCTGGGCCAGGTAGGGGAGGTGGAAAGGCGGAAAGTGACTGCGGCCCGTAATTCTAAAGCTATTCGACATATTGGAACGAAACTTGGCCGGCTGCTATTAGTTTGAACTGCAAGCCAATAAATTTGTTAGTTAAATTGACATACGACGCCATCATTATGTTAAAATGACGTCATTAACTTAAAAAATTTCGGTTTTTCCCAAAATCTTGCTTATTGGAAGAACTTTATCAGCGAAAAAAAGTTATAAATCGATAAATAAAAGGTTTTGATATAAATAACAACATTTCAAACATCTTTGTTTCATTCAAATTCCTTGTATTAAGTGCAATTAATGTCACTCCATTCTTCTCTGATTTGTTCGCAACGTGATTGAATAGACTCGCAGTTACCGCTGACTACAATGACCACAGACTCATTTCTGCACGGTCAGCCTCGACCTAATGTTGAATATTCATAAATACAAATGTAGATATGAGTTATTTACAGTTCTTTGTATTGTTGGAGG
>JAOBYF010229989.1:0-10093 GCA_025403605.1 Parazoanthus darwini | reverse complement strand
GGGAGTAACAGCTTATTTTCTAAATTTCTAAGATTGTAGCTCGAGTCGCGGAAGACAAACATATCTTGAAGGTAGGAAATGACAAATGACAATGTAAATGACAAATGACAATGTAAAATCCAAGTGACTTTCGTCTCCGTGAACGCAAATTTTAGTTCGTAATCAATGTAACAGATTTTCCTTACAATTGATGATTTAGTAAAATAACTTAAGATTCAAATAGAAATGTCTTAAGTTTTCCGGTGGTATGCAGGTTAGTAGGGTTTTGACGTTTGTCAAGTGAGTTAATGGGCAAAAACTAGAAGTACCCTGCAAGGTGTTCAGTAACCATAATAATCTATCTTTTTTACTGCAATCTCTGAAAAGGTGCTCAGATATATATATTAGAAAATAATATAGAGACCACACTAAAATATTCTGCTGTCCACGTTCTTTAGAAACGTAAAGCTTGATCTATGCAGGTGATGTGTAAGACGACAACGGCGAGTTGATGTAATGGTTCATACGTTTCAAAACGTAGTTCATCGTTTTCTTTAGTTAAACCCTTTGTTCTCTGCCGTTATAGTGGACGTCTCTAAAAATGGACAACGTCGTTGGTTTGCTTGATTTCGAGTTTTACAAAGCATGACGGTTCAGCTATGACGTCACAAAAACTCGTACTAACATACTCATACTAGCATACTTGTACGATCAGAAAACTCCGTAGACAATCTGGTCAGTACAAAGGAAACCTTTTTTGTTTGAAAGAACAAGATAGTATTGACACTGGACAAAACCTTAAAACTGGATAAAAAAGAAATATTTTGTGATGTTCATATCGAATGAAGACCATTTCCGGCACTTCAATTTTGTGGGTCAATATTGGCATTGTGATGGAAAAAGTTGTCCGGATCATATTTTCTTTTCAGCTCCTTTAACTTTTTCTGCCTTTCTTCTGTTCCCGGAGCATCGATGGGAATTCGCGTTGCACTGTTCTTTTGGTCTAGGTCGTTTATCCAGTCCACCACGGTTTGGTAGTTGGCCTGGTCATTAACAGCCCCAATTATACCGACCCAATACCTAGACAACAAATAAAAATATAGTTGGTGAAATTAATTTCAGTTACAAGAGTCAACGTTTTACACATGAAGAAAACGTGGAGTTGGCTTCTCTCGACAGCTCGAATGATGAGCTGCAGGGAAACATTGATAACAAGTTGCAGAGCTTGCCTAAGACGACATAAAATTGTCCAAACTTTTGAACTACTTTGTGATTGCCACGTCCTATTTCCTTTGTGAGCCTCCTTACTGTTGCAAACTGCAAGATTTTGATATACATAATTACCAATTAAGGTTGCACGTACCCGGCATAGCAGTGCCTCCCTCACCCCCACCCCCGCCGCTACGAAGACAAGACTATGCGGTAAAAGAAGAATGTACCTTGTACAAATTAAGTTGAATATCAAAAATAAAAGTGCTCCAGTTCAATCAAATTTAACTACAAATCAAACACAGAACATCCCCAAACCACTAATAACAATTGCCAACTTGCTTCCCAAGTGCAAAGCTCAACCTTAAGGCGACCATCTTACCATATGAGCCCTTGTTGATCAGATGCTTTATGTACCTTAGTTTATACTTTGACCCTGGCTTAAATATTTAAATGGAAATAGAGAAAGTACACAATAGCACAATAAGTGATAAGGTAATGAACAATCCGTTTGTTAAGATGGTTTTGACGATGCCAAAAAGGTTTGTTGTCCGTCTTAAAGAGATGTCCATCTTATCGAGAACAGTTAAATGACTGAAATTCGACGGGGCCGATCCCAGCTGTTTGTCTTAATGAGGTGTCTGTCCTAATCCGAGCAATAAAAAGTGCAACATGTCTCGAAAACTTGCTGCAAAACGAGTTGAACAGCGATGCTGCTCGTTTTTCATCCGCAACACAAAACCTGTCTCGCAACAACCAAGTGTGTTGCAAGTGGCAATCGTGTGTTGCAGAAAGAAGAAAGTAGAAGTGACTTTTTGCAACAAAATCTCCAAATGCTGTACGTTTTGTTACTACAAAGCAAACCTGTTTTGCAACAAATTTACTTTCCGGCGTTCGTAAATATTTGATCGTGTTGGTTTCGTCAAAGGGACTCAAAGATCATACAAGGTGTAAAAACAAAAAAATATGGCAGAGGGAGGAGTTGAACAAGAGATTTCAACTCGTTTTGCAGCAAAGTGCGAAACGACTTCCACGTTTTTGTTGCTCGTATTATCGTAACTTAACGAAATGTTTGTCAGTGAAATGACTGGAGTTTGACATGGACCGACAACAGCTGTCCGTCTTAACGAGGTATCCTTTTTACTGAGGTCTCTGTTTTAACAAGGTGTTTGCCATCAGAACGAGGTGTCTGTCTTAACAAGGTCTCATTCAAGGAATTCACTATATACAAAAAACGTCTGGTGAAGTGCTTTCACATAGATTCCTTTAGTGTCGTTTTTAACAGGGTCTCTGTTTTAACAAGATGTTTGTCATAACGAGGTGTCCGTCTTAAGAGGGTGTCATTTAAGGAGTTCACTACATACCCAAAACGTCTGGAGAAGTGATTTCACATAGGTTCCATTAACTGTACAACACACTACTCACTCGGCTTTTCTGAACGGCCACGGAGAACTTTCGCAGGGGATTTCCTGTAGCCGTCCTCCCAGAGGGGGTACATACATAGTCGTGCCTTCTGCAGCTCTGGAGTCCGGGGCACTGTTCAGTGAATCGACTAGGTTGTCCACTATATCGTCTGTGAGTTCTGGGGAAAAAATGAACAACACGACAACTGATACTTTCACACTCAAGTCCAACCTTTTATTTAAAGTTTCTTAGGAGTTACACTGTGGGCTTATGGGGATTCATTTGGGAGTTTGCTCAAGTAGATATGGCATAAATTGCACCAAAAACCAAGTGGACAGAGAGAATCTGACAAAATACACTTCAACGCAAGGTGCACACTTATGAAAAACACACACACAACTATTAGTATTATCATCATTATTATTATTATTATTATTATTATTATTATTATTATCATTATCATCTTTATTATTATTATTATTATTATCATTATTATTGTTATTATTACTATTCTTAGTACTACTTTCACTAGTCTTAATCATCGTCACTGTTATTTGCAATTCCACCAGGATAATATTTATAAAATTGACGTAAAACCCGATAAAGATTATTAAAACCCCAAACGATTATTAAAATAATCTTCAGAGGTAAAAGAACATTAAACAGCTGTCTCTCTCAGGTGGTATTTTTTCTCAGGAAGGCGGGAGGGTGTATTAACCCCGCCTTTCCTTTGCCGGCATATAGCAGAGTTGGCTATGACTATAAATTTACTCAACACTAATTGCTAACAAGTTTGCATTATAAACTAGTTTATGCCGTGACCTAAAATAGACCGGACAAAGATCTTCACTTTACGTTCACAAATGGTTTGAAGCAGAAAACAAAAGCTTGAGAGGCAAAAGAAAACGTACCCGGAACAAAGTTCCCCATAGTAGCGTAATAAAACCTTCCAGGTCTGACAAGCTGGTCCATTTCCCGCTGGAACACGTCATGAGGTTTAAGAGTGACGGTGTTCTCCGTTGGTGTGGTTCTTTCACACAGCTCTTCGAGAATGCTCCGACCTTCGTCAGGAGGGCCACAAAAATGAAACCGAGAAATGACCTCAAATCTAAGAAGCAAAACACCCAATGTTCTTATATGAGAAACAATCGTAGAAAGACCAGCAGCTTAAATGTGTTTTGTATTTGAATCTAATATGCTATTGACAAGAGTGTTTTTAGTGGAAGACACCGTAAACTACCGAACATAAGTCCCCTAATATAATCCCCCCCCCGAATATAAGGTAATAAATCTAAAACGAAAAAATCCTTCCAAATGCAATCCCCCTCCCGGCCCGAATATAAGCTTATGGGCTCATATTCGAGGGGAACCTAGAAACTCTCTTCAGTGAAATAAACCGTAAACAACTAGGCAGTATGACTTTGCGACTGTTGTTTGTTCTGCCACGGTTATATAACTAGGTTATTGGCAGTATTACAACCAATGAAGACAATTAAAATGACCATTTTACGTTTTAAAATGTGTCTTCCTGTCATCCGGTCCATCACAAGCCCAAACAATTTTGAAACGCAAAATTATCTTCGAATATGCGCCCCCTAGAGCACAACCCACTCCAATTACACGCCCAATAAAAAGTGCTTTGAGAGCCATAAGCCCATGGACTTATATTCGCGGAAGTCTATGGTATAATACTCGTAAAACAGATACGAAACTACATTAGGAACCTAGTAGGTTATTTTCAAGAGTCCGACGATTTTGCTAAAGTTCTCAAAAGTCACCAAAGGTTTCTGAAACTATATTTGACAATTTTTAGATGTCTATAGAAATTTTCGGAAATATTCGAAGATCCTTAGAAAATCGTCAGAAGCTTTCTAAAACCCTTTTCGATGATTCCCGAATGCTTCCAAATTCTTCTATGACGGAAAGAACGGAGCGTCTCTTCTGCTTCCGTCGTGTTTTCATCACTTATGTCAGCGCATTAACGAAAACATAAACCAATCCGAAAGTTCTTTTCCAATCCCTCAGCGAAAAAATCTGACAAAAACATTGCTTAGGGAATCGAAGCGAGGCTTCCAATCTTGCTTCTGTCGTGATGATTCACACTTTAACATAACTCCTGTACGCTTCCACCTCCACTTCCATCGATAGCGTATACTAAGCTTAAAAGGCTTAACTTACTAGCTAGGTTCGTAATGTTCTTACTTTGAAATAACTTACAAAGAGAGCGGCCCACTCACCCGTCACTGTACATGTGGGCCATCATGTAGATACAGAGCCTGTTATCTCCTTTCTCTCGCTGCAGGTCTCTAGTTGTCTTGAGCACGTGGGCAGCTTGTGACAAAGGGTAACGTAAATGTCCGCCGAGGATTTCTTTGGGAATATCATGTAGTTGCATCTTGAGCATTGTCACGATACTGTTGGATAAAGTTTTTTTCATGAGTGTTGTCACGTTATATTGTTGGGTAACACTATAACTGTTAGTACTGTCACGGTACTGCTAGGATAACGCCACGTTCTGAAATATTGGCACGATACTGACATTGGGTAACGCTATGTTCACGAGTATTGTCACGATACTTTTTGGGTAACGCCATGTTTACGAGTGTATTATCACGATATTGTTTGGGTAACGCTATGTTCAAGAGTATTGTCACGATACTTTAAATTTTTTAGAACGCCATGTTTACGAGTGTATTATCACGATATTGTTTGGGTAACGCTATGTTCAAGAGTATACTATCACGATATTGTTTGGGAAACGCTATGTTCATAAGCATATAATGACGATGTTGTTGGGGTAAATAACGCTATGTTCAAGGGTATATTATCACGAGACTACGCTTCCTGAAAGCCTTACTTGTTTTCCAACCAAATGAATTTATTACGCAAAATACCCCGTCTAGTTTCAGATCTGATGCTTAAGCTGAGACCTTTTTCATATGGCATATCCCACAGTGCTGTCCAAAAACCAATACCCAATTCTAGATCAACTTGTCGAAGTATGTACCAAACTTTAGACTAAAGTGGCCCATAAACCATGCCGTTTGAAGCTACAGAAACCTGTGTACATGAAGCTCTCGAAATAGATGAGTACATCCTACCTCTTTCCCATCCCTCCGGGTTTACAAGACTTACCTTCTTATAGGAGTATAACCAAACAAATTCAAATCGCAAGATTATACAGCATCGTTTCCAGCAGTGCAACATGTCACCTGCTTTTCCGTCTGATGAGACCTCTCAAGGTAAACTTTCGTTTTGCAAAATCAATTTTAAATCACAGCAGAAACTTACCCAAAGTTGCTTCCCATTCCACCCAGGCCCCAAAATAGGTCGGCATTATCGTTCGCATTAGCAGTGACAACTTCACCATCTGCAGTCACGAGCTCTGTTCGATAAACGAATGGATGGATTGATTGATGGATCGATCGATCGAAAGAAAGATGGAAGGAAGGAAGGAAGGAAGGAAGGAAGGAAGGAAGGAAGGAAGGAAGAAAGAAAGGAAGAAAGGAAGGAAGGAAGGAAGGAAGGAAGGAAGGAAGGAAGGACGGAAGGAAGGAAGGACGGAAGGAAGGAAGGAAGGAAGGAAGGAAGGAAGGAAGGAAGGAAGGAAAGAAGGAAGGAAGGAAGGAAGGAAGGACGGAAGGAAGGAAGGAAGGAAGGAAGGAAGGACGGAAGGAAGGAAGGAAGGAACGAACGAAGGGAGGAAGGAAGGAACGAAGGAAGGACGGACGGACGGACGGAAGGAAGGATGGAAGGAAGGAAAGAGGGAAGGAAGGTAGGAAGGAAGGGAGGGAGGGAGGATGAAGGAAGGAAAAAAATAAATTCACAATAAATTAACCTAATAAAAGAACTACACCTTGTGTGTTCCATCGATATTTACAGAACCAAACGCTCATATAATAATATTTATAACTTGCAAACGAGTTTAGTTAAAAAACTTAGGGATGCAATTTTACAATGTAGGACCTAAAATCTTGCCTGATTAAGTTTCCTACAGATAAACAACTGAAAGTATTTGTGATATTTTTTATCAAGTTGTTATACATCATTGACTTTCCAATACCAAAGTTCTACACAATTTCCCTGACATTTGCGGAGGCCATCAACACTCCCCCCTTCCTCCTACCCCATACATGTAACACTAGACATACCACATAAACTTTCAATTTCTTGATCAAAACCATTTAATGGTGCTTACCATACTCAATGACATTATCCGCAGCGGTTCCATAACAACGTGTAAGAAAACCTGTTCCACCCATAAGGGCAAAACCTGCCACACCCAGTGCTGAGTAGCTACCCAAAGGGGTTACAAGGTTGTGCTTTACAGTTGCCTGGTCTACATTACTAAGTCTGGCACCACCTTCAACCATGACCACCTGTGAATAATAATACGGTAAAACCTGTTTTAAGTGGCAGCCCTTGAGTAATGGATTTAGGGCTGATTAACACAAGTGGCTCCTTAATAGAGGGACTCCATCAAGGGTCCTCAGGTGTGGTCAATCCTGTATCAAGCATCCACCCTAATGGGATGAATTTGAAGCTGCTAATTAATACAGGTGGCCACTTAATACAGTAGAGGGATTCCCTTAAGCATCCTTGGATGTGGTGAAACCTATATAAGCAGTTACACTTTGGAATGGATTTGTGGTTGCTTTTAAAATACAGGTTGTCACTTAACAGAAAGAGTATGTCCATTAATTTTAAAATATAAATCTTGATATATATAATGCACTGCAAAGGAAAAGCTAGGTTTTGATAACACTATCTTGGGAGTGTAGGGGACTCAACGCAATTTGGAATTGGTTAGACTAATGACAGAGGCATACATGCAGACTTGAGCTGGCTGTTCATCATCTACGTCAAGTTCCAACTTCTCTCCTCCCTCTCAACTGTATACAAAAGGTTATAGATTGGGAAAGAATTCCCAAATACTAGAGATTGAAATTAGCACTCCAATAACTTAACATTCAAGTTCTCTTTATACATACTGATTATAATAGCTAAGCCTTTTCTAAATAACTTGGAGTGGGTAGGTTTAGGGGGAAAGAAAATTTGTTTATTACTGATTAGAAATATTAATTCCAAAAGTGACCTACTACTATTCCTTTGTCAATAATTGGGTTTAATTTGAGGTGTAACTCTGGAAAAAAGTATTTTTTAGGGTATTTTCCAAAAGTTTTGATGATCACTGATATACAACAACCAACTCCAGTCTCCCTTTTTCCTTCCTGGAGACTGCAAGTCCAACCATGAAGAGGGGATTTGTTCAGCTACTCTTAACTCTCAATTTTGAAATGTTAACTTATGTATACACTTGTAAGTTATTTTGAAATTATATTATGGCAAAATTACTTTGCATGTTCTGATTGGTTCTTGAGTGATCTGGATCCTCCCTAATGCCAATTGGCATTATACTTATTGTTAATGACTTACATGCATAACTGGATGTGTGAATTAAGTAAAAATTCTACTTGCAATGGTGTTATTGTTGTTTTAGAAAAAATGCATATAATAAAATATCTGTTAACCTTGAATATTCAGTCTTTTTAAGAAATACAAACTTCAGCCTTGACACACTGACCTTAATGTTGTCATATCACAATGGTCAATATAACAAGGAATCAGTTTGATATTTCCTGTACAGACCTCATTCTCACTGAGTTATTAAATAGTAAATAAAGTTACCAGTACATGAACTGTACATAAAGACAAATAATCATGTCATTTGGGAGTAAAGGGTTAAAGTAATTGCCTTGCTCTTCACATCCACTGTCACAGAGTTCATCTTGGTCAGGACAATAACAACGGCATTGTCAGCTAACACAAAATTTGAGTTTCCAAGTCCATACACACATACATCAAGCTACAGAAGAAAACAAGTCAAGCAAAGTCAGTATTCAAGGTTTGAAATTAGTGTTGGATTACCAGCAAAACTGGCAAATTTTGCTGTAGGCTTGTAAGACTGTTTAAACTCACAAACAGCCAGCCTTCTAGGACCAGGTAATATCTTAGTCAATTTACTGGGTAATCACGGGACACTTTGGGCCAGCTAAAAATATCCCAACTTCGCACCCTGGTATTTAATTATGCAAGGGTGTCACACTAGAAGATAGGTTGAAACACATGATTTCCCCCTTTTTTTCTTTTTTTAAATTTTTTTTTTCTGAAATAATTATTTACAATTACATTTTTTCCTTAAAAATAACTAAACAAGTTAAATAATAATAACTAATGACAAATAGATTTTAAAAAACTTTATCTTATTATTGGCACAGATTAGAGACCAGAGTGTCTGTTAGTTGTATATTGGGCAAAGCAGATAAGTTGTAATTGAACAACTCTTATAAATAATTACTATTTTGAAAATATTTTTGTTCACTGTTACAAGGGTTTCTTCCAGAACATCCATTTCTGGTTTTAAAATGAGATAAGCAAAGTTTGTTTTAATGTTATGGCATTTTTCTGTTTCTCAAGAACTTTCTATTATTTTGACTACTCCTTAGTATTTAGTTTGAGCACCTTCTATTCTGGGTCACTTTCTGTTGTTTTCACGCTGGGCAGGTGTGTTAGGTAGGGGTTGTGCTGGACTTTATTGTCAGAGGGCTTGGCAAAATGTTTTGGATACTTTTTGGAACTCACCAGAAGGAGCAGGTTTCTTGGAAAGCTAAGTCTGGAAGCATGCTCCCCTGGAAAACTTTAAAATGAATAGACTTTCTGTAATGCTACATGTATTTCCTGCATTTTGAGACCATTTCAAAGAAAAATGAATACTGCTCATTCACTGCCATCACCCTCTAACTTAAAATGTTCACTTCTGCAGCTAATGACACATTATAGCACCCATTATCTGAAACTCGTTCAAAAACGAAAATGTGACAACATGATCAAAGCATCCACATTTGGCAGATTTAGTGGGAAATAAAGAAATTCAGTACAATTGCAGTCTTTTGCTATAGCCTGGCAGGTTTCATTGGGACCTATGCATACATGTACGGTATATATTTATATATACATATACACACACATGTTTATTTAGTAATTTTTTCCCAGGCCAGTACTAACAGTAAACATTATGTTTAGCATAATATTACCTTCTCAATTTACTTTTTAACCTTTTTTAACTTTCCTATGATGATAAAACCCTATGTGTAAGGAACTTAATTAAACTCTTTATGTACTTGAGATATGAAGAATTGTAAGAGTATTAGAAACTTATTTGTAATCATTGAATGTTCATCTTGAACACATAAATGCATTACATGTAGCACAGTCGAGTGTTTTATCCAATTAAGGGCAATAATAACCCTGAAGGCCGAACTTGCTGCTTTATACTGGGCAGTGAATACTCTGAAAACCTTTCAGATATGAATTGCTCCCCTGACCAGGCTTTAGACACTCCAGGGGATACGACAACTTGAAAAATGACAGGGAAGTGTGAATGTTTTCTTGGGTTTTCACAGAAGATCCCAAATAGACCAATTTTGATACATACATTAAA
>JAOBYF010229988.1:0-17720 GCA_025403605.1 Parazoanthus darwini | reverse complement strand
CAAGGACGGCTCTGTAAAGGTCATACTAGCGAAGGATGGCTCTGTAAAGGTCATACCTAGTCAAGGACGGCTCTGTAAAAATCATACCTAGTCAAGGGCGGCTCTGTACAGGTTACACCTAGTCAAGGACGGCTCTGTAAAGGTCATACTAGCGAAGGATGGCTCTGTAAAGGTCATACCTAGTCAAGGACGGCTCTGTACTGGTCGTACCAAGTCAAGGGCGGCTCTGTACAGGTTACACCTAGTCAAGGACGGCTCTGATATACAGGATGTTAGTTTTCAGTCTTCAAACTTTTTCGTGGCGCTTGTACAATACTGACGTGTTTCCCTTTGTACTGCACACGTTGCGTTCACATTTTTGAAAACAGAAAACCAGTTTTTGCTTGGCAAAAACAAAATGCCTTTCTGTCCGAGAACTTCAAAACAATATGCGGTTCTAGTTTTAATATTTAAATTTCCCTTCCTATCTCGCCAGTTACAAATATATGTTAAAGCAGCGTAACATATCGGGGTTTCTTTTTGGTTTGGGGGATAAAACAAAACACCCTTCATTCAATCTTTCGGGGTATCTCTCATCTGCATTGCTTTCCTCCACGCAAAACGTAAAACCACGACAAACGAGCCAAACCACAAGCACTCCGTAGCGTAAAATGTTCGAAACTTGTGGGACTGTTTGTGGGACATATATGGCGGCGCTCAGAAACTGCTCTCTGATTGGTCGGTTCGCGGGGTTTGATTATGAATTGCGCAAGACGTGCTAACATTTGAGTGATCCAGTGACATTGGCCAACTACATTAACTCGTGTACGGTGTTTACGCTTCGCGTATCCACAATTCAAAAACGAACCATTCTTTTGAGTATCCAGGACTGCGGTCGACTTTATTGTGGCGTTTCGTAGCTGCAACACCGATATCACTAAAACAGAATTATGGCATTGTATGCCTTGTAAACACTATGGGGTTTACTACATAGTACCTGTGGCAAGTAGCTTTTTAAGGCGAGGGGTTTACTACAAAGTACTTGTAAGGATTCATTGGAGAGGGATTTACTACACAGTACCTGTCGCAAGTAGCATTAATTAGAGTGGGGTTAGAGGGGAATTACAACAAAGTACCTGTCTTAAGTAGGATTCATTAGAGGAGATTACTACAAGGTATTTGTAAGTAGGGTTCATTTGAGAGGGGTTCACTACGATGTACTTGTTGTAAGTAGGATTCATTAGAGAGGGGTTTACTACAAAGTACATGTCGAAATAACTGCCTTTGTTAGAATAATTTGTTACAAGACAACTACAGTTGAAAACTTTGCCACAGATCTCTATGCTAATTTTATTTTAATTTTCTTAAAAGTAGTGCTTTGTATCTACCTAACATGTCTTGTTTTTCGAACTCTGACGCTATAAAATAGGGCTGGAATGTACCTTCATGATAACAGCAGTTATTATTAGGCAGTGCGTCTAAGCATCGTAAAATTTCCTTAGAATTTCTAGTCACTAATGTTTTTCAATGATCTGCAACAACTGCTAATGACCAAATTGTCTAAATTAAAATGGGCGTTTTAAACTCAATTCCCTTTATTTACTTCATAGATTCTTACTGAACTGCAGACGTCACTTTTCAGTTATACCGAAGGAATTTGGCTCTTATATAGATACAATACGGAATTCAACCTAATTTCGACCTACACACGTCGCACTTTATAGAATGAGCTACGGCTATTTACTTTACCCGCACACACATTAGTGGTATATCGTCTTGATATTACTCACTATCTTGCATACATTCAAACCACCACTTCAAGACACCAGCCACTGTTTAGCACCGTCGAGGAAGTGGATGGGTAGGGGTGGGTGGTGAAGTGAAATTTGGGAAAACCCATTGCGATTGACGTTCGCCAGGGTTTTTCCCAATCTTTCGACCCTAAAACAAGCCTTTGAGACCATTTGCTCGACCCGAAACGGATTTGTTAAGAATTTAACTCGACATTTTTATTAAATTTTAAGCTGCTGATGTCAAGAGTACATTCCTCGTGGTCCCACCCAGTAACTCCACCCTCCCACCCCATCCCCGGAGTTAAGCAGTGAATGGTGCTCTTGGAACAAGGCGAGTATGATAACATAAAACTGCTGAGGCGATCTGTATTCATATCAGTTTTAAAACTGAACGTTTGTTATAGCAGATCTAAAAAAATGTTTTTAAAAAACAACCGCCCTTTGCGGTCTTCTTCAGATAAATGGCTCTACAGAAATACTGAATACACAAACTAAGGGCGTTTTTATTCGCCATGCCCGGGCAGGCAACCAGTGATGCGTAAACTCTTGGGAATGGCGCAAAATAATCTGCGATCAAACAGCTTTCCGAAACTACTTGCCGCGACATTCACCACATTGAATCGAGCATTCTAGAAACAGGCGTGAATAACAACGGCAAAGATTGTGTGTACAATCAATGCATTCATTTGTTTTGAAAGAAAGAGCACAATTCCCTAGAGTTTACGCATCACTGGTTGCCTCCTTGGGGATGGCGAACCATTCCTCTGCAGAAGACCGCAAAGGGATGTCGAAAATTTAGTTGTTTTTAAAAACTTTTATACATCTGCAACAACAAGCGTTTTTTAAACATGACAACATACTTTACTCCAATTCAAGGACATTAAACAGATGATAATACCATCTTTAGATGGATAGTGTAGCAGCCTCAATGTCCTTTACTGTATTGATCTTGTGCTGCTTGGAGCGGTTAATCGAGTTGCACATGTTGTTGATGATTAGTCAACTCATATTGTTTTGGCAACTATTAAACGTCTTTTGACTGGTGACTACACGGATGGTTTCTCTTCAATTTCATTATCTCCCGTACCTTTTTGTTCTGAAGGTGGGTCACAACTCCTGAATTTTTGCCCTTCTGAATACTTTCCTTCATCTAATGGTTCAGCTTTATCAAAAGAAGCTAAAGCTGCTGAATCCGCAACAACAGAAGACGTTTTGACATCTGCCACCGTGGTATTAAGTTTAGAAGTAGATCCAACAGCTCCCAAAGCTGTTGTTTCACTTTGTGTTGTATCAGCAGTTTCCAAGCCCACAATGGAAGTTACACCTTCTCTATTAGGTGTGGCTGCAAACTCGCCAGATTGAGTTTTAGCATTGCCACTTACAGTGTCTTCTTTTTCAGTAGGAATAGTGCTGTCAACTTTCTGTCCGCTCGAACTCTGATCAGTTGTACAGACAACTGCACGGGGTCCACCAGTAGCAATCCCAGAGTAGGAACTTTTAAATGTCAAGCTGTCTTCCTTCCCGTTATCATGAACACTGTGTTCCATTTTTACCTCAGGAACAAATTGATTATTTTCAATAATACTTGGACGGCTTGAATCAGGGTTTGATGACTGGATTACAACTGTCCTCTCGGAGCCACTCATTTCTGTGTCCATTTTCTCTTCTCCATCAACAGCAGAACGTTCCTCGGCTGCTACACTCTGGGAGTTGTTTTCTAGAGATCTTCCTTCACCACTTTGTTTACCTTCAGAAATTGGAATGGATGTACAAGTGGTCCCAGTATCCATCTGTTCTGGTCCTTCACTTTTCTCGGGGACGGCATAGTCAACTTGAGATGTTGGTGAAAGCGCTACTTCTTCACGACTCTTCATTTCGATGTCAAGTATTTCAGTTTGCGTGCGATCTTTCATGGTGGTCAGTGTACTCGTCACTGCTGTGCTGTTTGCTTTAGTTTCCTCGAAGCTGATCTCTGTGATAGTTTCAGCAACTGATGCATCTCGCGACTCCGCTGGAAGGGTTGGTGGCTGCATTGACAATGAGCTCCTAGTTTCACTAGTTTTGCTTTCGGAGCCTAAAGTCTGAAATTGGGGAGAAATGCTTTAATTTTACATTCCGCACGGCCACTCTGGGAAAACAGTTTCTCTTTAGTACTTACTCACGCTTTGTCATACGTTTGATTTTTTTTCTTAAAGAGGCAGCTGATTTGGATAGCAAAAGTCTCTTTCTAGCTCAGTTCGCGATACTCTAACAGAACTAACTGTTGAAATTTTTTAAAGGAATAATTTAAAGAGTGCATAAATGACTATTCCAGCGGTCCGAGTCACTTTTCGAAATTTAATGTAAAACAATTTTGTTCAAAGACGTTTAGAGACCCGCAAAATATAGCCAAAATCGAACATTTCCGAAGATTTCTGACAAAGTCGTTCGACCAGTGACCTACACGTAGTCCTTAATCAAATCGGCTGCAGGTTTATGTTTCACGTTGGAAGACAGTGCAGAACCTTCAGTCGCGCTTGGTGGACAAAAAATTTAGACCCCGCCCACACGTATCCGTATATTTTAGAATCGGGGTATTTTTTGTTGCGGATTTAAAAAAATTCGAGTCCACACGTTGCGTACTCGAATCGAGTTCGCCCCGTCCACACGCATCCCGGGATTCACTGTAGTGAATTGAATAGCCAAGCTCGGATCATGCCAAAATTTTCTGGTCATTCCTCTCCTTTAACAGTTTGGCTCACCAAATCGTCCCACCAAGCACTTTAGTAGTTTGTGGCGTCCGATCATTTCATTAATGATCGATAACAACCTCAGAATATCGAGTAGTCGTTGTAATAACTGAAATGCACAGTAAACAAAGCCAATTTACCTCCACATACGCTATAAGGCTTGAATAATTCCAAGGAGAAGTGACGCGGTGATATTTCGTTCGGGAGCCGTCTGTAACATACGCGCGATAAAGACTGGATCCGACTTTGTTACGTCATCGGATTCAAAATATCAGGATTCGCCGTCCACACGATTCCAAATTGTTTGCAGTTTCAAAAATTTCCACCATGGGGAGCGAATTCGAAAAAGTTGCGGATTCGCCGGATACGTGTGGACGAAAGACAAAACCGGAAAGAAAAAGTTGCGGATCAAAAATATCCGGATACGTGTGGACAGTACCTTAACTGAGGGAACGATTTATTGAAGGATTGACAGGGCGGAGTAAAACGGTATATGTTTGAAAACGCCGTTGGTCCTGTCAATTCAACAGCAAGCTGTAATTACAATCGGTCGGTTCTGGTTTTGTCTTAATAGTCTGAAGCAGAGGCAGGTGAAACTTGTGGTGGATTGACTATGGATTCATTCGAGTTGGTAGGCGTACATAATAGTTTACTTTTTCGAATTATATATAGTACGATATGCAGTGGGCTTTGGCTTACCACCAAAGATATGTAGGTACTAATTGAATATAGTTCAGATACAAGTTGAAATATCAGCGTTCACGCGAGACTCTGGGATCATGGATTCAAAGTTTTATGGCAGCCACAAACTGGAACTCTTTAGACATTGAACTTAGAAGTGTACCTCCCCTTCCTCAGTTCCGCAGAGCACATATTAAGATGGTATTTACAAAACTTTGTTAAATATATAATTTTTAATCATAATTTTTAGAGTATTTAAGTAAATTAACGATGTAGGTCTTATAACTTTACAAGTAGTTTAGTTAGTAGTTTTAGCTTGATTTTTATATTTTTATTTTCACTTAATTTTCCTTGGGCCTTGGTGAAAATTACGCTATGTAATACTAGTTTTACCCAGCTTAAATAAAGTGCTCAACCGTTTTGAGCGTTATTGGCTGAACGCGAGTACGCGTTCCAAATTACTAAAATTACCTTGTCTTTAACGAACCGCCACAAGAAATAACAAATTTGTTCAGAACGTAAAAGAAAGTTTCGACTTTATACACAAAAAAATTACCTCCGCTCGCCTACGCCGTCGCCGTCAGCAACCTCAGCTCATTTTCACGCATTTCTGAATACGTGACAAATTCGTTTTCCTCAGCCAACGTTACATTAATTTTCGGAAAGTGACTCAGACTGCTTGGGTACTCGTTAAGAGTTACGCCGAGACTAATGTTAGCACCTACTAACATTGGCTTTTTTAGCGATTATTTCTGAGGAAGACTTAGCAATTATTCAATTTAGCAAATCCCCGAACTGAGCTATTAATATGTAACAACAGTACTACAAAAAATAAGCCCGACGACACAACATTTTGTTAAAGCCAATTTGTACTCAATCCAACCTATTGGGACAAATGGCCTGGCATTGGCGCTGTGGACAAAATTTAAACTTTTAAACCCCCAAACCACGATACGGCAACGTTAGGTTTTATTTGACAGCAAAAGTGATTTTCAGCCGAGGTTTCTTTTAACAACTTCCAGAGATACCTCCAGATCACTGATGCCATGTAAGAAGGTGTGAATAAGAATTCGATAACAAAGGGTACTGCAGAACTCAGTCTAAAAAGTTTGCATCCTAACGCTGGTAGCGGGTGGATACAATGCGACACAACACAATTCAATAGCCCATTCCCGAATTACGCTCTACTGTTCACAAACAAAACCTTCAAGTCGAGGTTAGGTGCCCACTTTTCATATACTTTTTTTTTTTTTGAGCACTTAGTCTCGACTCGATGCTTCTGTTTGTTGGCAGTTGAGCGTAATTCGGAAACGGGCTGTTGTGACTGAAACTGTCTTAAATCTCTCTACCTGGCTTAAATCACAGCTGCAAAACAAGTCGGTTGTTGAAGTACTCAGTCCCTTACCTGGCCTGAAGCAGAGTTAGTAGAGGGAGACACAAGCGATCGACCTTGACCCGAGAATGCAACTCGACTGTGTGATGTATCCTTCTGTTGAATAGCTCCACTGAACGTGTGATCACTGGACAATGGCGCATGAGAAGTCTGGGAATAGGGTTGCCCAGTCTGGGTTGCCGGGCTACCTTCGTCCATTTTCGGAATCTGCATGCCAGGTTGCACCGGCAAGTGAACCTGCCCCAGGCATAACTCCAGGCGATCTTTTTCACCATTGTATGCAAACACCTGCAAAATTTGGCGTGGTCAGGAAAAAAATATAACAATAATCTTTCAAAATGTCACCTACAGTAAATTGAAATCCGATAAGCCTTTCCTCGGTTGTTCTTCAGTTCTTACAGACAATACCTCGAAATTGAGGCTTCACGCCCAGCTTTCCAAGCCTTGCTTTAAGCTAGTGGTATCTCAAGCGCAACTTAGCTATCCCTGATGCAATAATGTTTGATAACAGTTTTCTTTTATCTCATTATAAACCGGTTGTTTGATTGGACCTTATGGGCAATGGGCCTGATGCCCGAAATGGATTCTGATCTCAGTAGTAAAGGGTTCATTCAAAATAGCGAACAGTTTTGACTGTTAAATGTGCAGTTGGAACATTATCACAACGTGGTGAGAAGTTCAAGTTTGGAGACTGAACCTTTGCAAAAAAAGATTAAAAGTTTGCAAACTGCGGAATGGTTACACAGCAACACCATGCATGGGGTGCCAAAATCACGTAAAAAATTCTTAAATTTAGGAGCATTTGCAATACGCGATATGAGAATAAGCTAACAAGCGCCATGTAAATTTTACCTTCGCTTGTGTACAGACACAGCGCTAAAAATTTGAATTTCTGCAAGTTATTTAAAAGTAATGTTCCAGTAGTGTCAATGTTTTTTCGATTGAAGCTGAATACCAAAATTTAGGAAAACCATGACACGATTTACTCTAGTTGTGAGCTGCTATAAGCAAATCAACGTCACAAATGTGTTTTCTTCGCTTAACTCGCACCAGTCCGCGATTCAAAATGGGATTTTTCGGCAGCCAAACAATCGTTTATAAACAATTTTAAGCAATTGTTGCTGTTGATTCCAAATTTCATACATTATAAGCAATGAAAAGCTGAAAAAAAAGTTCGTTTCATGTTCGCTTTAAGAAAGCCAAACAGTTTCTTATCACAATTACTGTTTATCTTAGTCATGAATCAAATTAAGTAAACCAAGTTTTTGGTATTTCCGACAAAAATTGTACAGTTGCTTTTCGGCAAAATCTTTTGTGTTTTAGTATCAAACTGCAAACTTTAACACATATAGGTTACATGTCAACGAAGGTGTTAGGCCTTGCTCTCCACAGTCAATCGAGGAAATCAAAGAACCTTGGAACTTCTCCAAGAGACTATAACAGTGTTGCTAGCGCATCCAGTATCTTGTTGACTCTAATACTGGTGCTGTAAAGGTCGCCTTGACTAAACAACACAACACTCTAGTTAGAAAACACGTGCTAGTTAGGCGTACTCTTCCTGGGAAGAAGGGAATGGTGCAGTGCTGGTCATTGGTTAGTGGACCCAAGTCTTGTTGTACTTTGTTGTAGTATTTCCCTCCCTTCTCAAACTGATGTGGACTCTTCTGAGCTGCCTCAAACATGTCCCCAGACAGTGCTCCTGTCAGGACATTCACCAGGGCTGCAGCCAACTGAGCATTCTGTTCACTGCCTGCAAGACGAATCAAAACAAAAACGAAAACTTACTCTAAGAAAAATAACATACAGGTAACTACCAAAATCGAGGACTTGCGATTACACAAATATCCTACTAATTCAAACTAAATTCGTTTTTCTTTCAAGTAATTTTCTTACTAATTATTGATTTGTATTGACAACAACTTGCACCTTTTTCCACTTCCCTTGACGATTAAGTTATCGGCAGTCAACTGTACCCACTTAAGAAATAAACATTTAAAATAGAAAAACGGTTTTCCATATGACAGTCTGATCTCAACATGTCGTATTTTGGGAAAGTCGTGAGAATAGCCGCGGCCTACATTGGAGCGGTTTGTTTCCCAGCGAATCGAGCACTTGGTCTCCTAACCTACAAAGTTGTGTCTATTTTTACTAAGGAGATTTTAGCCAGATAAACTTCTGTGGCTCACCATTAAGCAGCCACCCTCTGTTGAACGGTCACTTCTCAAAGTCCTCAATTTTCTCAGTCACGATAATTACTCCTCTAGTAAGCGGCCATCTTTGAGTGGCCCAAGTGGTACAGTTTGTTGTTTTTTCCCTGTACTAAACGGCCATCTCAAACATCTTTGCCACAATTTTGCTTCAAGAGACCCAAATTTGAAACTGGAGTCATTAAAAACTCGTAAGAATCAAAGTATACATTTGTAAGCACTCGTATGGAGCAGCTACAAATCCAGTCCCCGAGGATGCCCATAAATTTGACTGCACAATTTATTTAGAATCTGCACGGTTGGCTGGCTAAATTTTATTTAGTGGCTCGGTTGAAAAGGCAAAACTGTAGTAAACTTCCAAGTTCTGACTAAACAAAGAATTACTAAAAACTAAGAAAGGTGTCGAATCTACAGTTGTACAAACCTTGCTGCTGTTGCTGCTGGCTGGTTGACATGGCATTACCTGAGGAGCTACCACGGATTGCTGCAACACTTGGATCCCTGGCTACATGTGGCTCAGGTGGCCCCTTCTTTCCGTTGCCCTCATCGTCCATACTAACATCCTGGGAAGGATCCGGTTCAGGAGGGGACAGCTGTTCAACCATTACCTTGTCACCATGCTGTAAAGGAACTGGGTCGTTCTCCTCGCCACACTCGGGGGGGTGTAGCTCCCTGGGTGGGAAACCATGGCGGATCTTCTGCTTATTAGCAGGAATGCCGAATTCTTTCTCTATAGATACCTGTAACTGTCTGAATGTTGTATCCAGCGTAAGTGTCAACATGACTTGTCTTCCATCCACTGTAGACAGTCGGATCTTCTTATCCTTTCGGACAGTTGTTTGACGAGGAGAGGTTGGCTGGGGTTGCACAGTTGATGAGCTGGGTGAACTGCGACCATGTACAGGGAAATCTTTGCTCTATAGAAGGATTTAAAATACATCAGCAGTGAGAAGAAACTGTAAATCTAACTAGTTTTTGTTACTAAACCAACCTATTGTGTCAGTTAGTTAATGTTTTTGTGTCTTGGAATGGTTCAATGGGTTACTCCCTCCTCATCCCCTTTTCTGTGAAAACTTCAGTGGCCCTGGTTCTCCCTCCCCAGCAGGATTTACAAAGGCACATAAGGCGAGTGGTATCTAGGTATTTTGAACCCTTTCTACTGGAAGAGTTAGGTGTTGTTTCTGTGCTACTAATGCATGTACACTGGCTAGAAACGCTTTCATGAAGTAAGACATAATTATTTCATAGTATCGTGAATAACTCGATCCAGTGTACAAGCTGAAGCAAAGTGGATACTTTTAAAAACCTATGAACTTCAACTGTATTTATGGGTTAGACATAAAACGCTGCAGTAAAAGAGGCATTTTTGATACATATAGTGGAAAAAACACCGAAACTAAACAAACAAATGGCACTGATGCAGACTTTGTTACGTTTGTTACGAGCAATATTTTGCACTAAACAGAAGAGCATTATTCTCAGGACGGGTCAGTGAATATGGATAGTAATCTCTGAGGGAAATAGGAATTTGGTTACAAAGGACGCATTGATTTTATTTGAGCATTGTTGGGAAAATCTAACTCACAATAAAGTAACTTGACAAAAAATAGTTCAGTTTCATTTATCTGCAGTCTTCTGCCAGCTAAGGAGTGTGCATACAAAGCAGCTAGTCATCGTGCGATCAGTGTCCACGGATCGCTAACGTCTTGCTCAAACACTAACCAGTTTCTATTTGATGATAAATGTTTATCCAAGCTCATATTCTTGTTCCAGAAGTTTAAGGAAGGCAGCGTGGCCGAGTGGTTTAAAGCGCTGACTCGTAACCCGGAGGTCCCGAGTTCGAGTCCTCTGCCCGCCGGTCACGCTGGTGTATATGCCCTTCTGGTCAGCCTTCCTGCCAGTTGGGGTTTTTGGCCCTCATGATTTATTTTGTGTATCATGACACTGAAAAGCCCCTCGCGGGGAGTTGTCATTAGAACGTATTTTTTAAATTTTGTTTTTAACTCTACACACTAGATCGTAACTATTGCCTTTTCTTTTGAATGTGTGTTTGCTTACATATGGGTGTGTTTGTGCTTAAAGTCGGCTTTATATTATGTGCAGTATGCGATACCTTTTGAAATGTGCTATTATTTTTGTTATTTATTACTACTACATTTGTTATTAATAATGTTATTACTGTTAAGAATAATACTGGTTCATCAAAGATGGTCCTATTGTCTCTGAATAGATGCAGCAGTTGGCTTGGGTGAAGGAGTCTTACCCTGTTTTGTACCAAGAGATCCGAGGTCGCGCCACTACGGGGCAGTTCATTCCTGTTGGAGGAACCTGGATAGAAATGGTAAGATCTCTTAACTGTACAACAGTACAAATGACGGGTATTGGAGACGTGCTTTTTCATTGTTGCAGAACACTACAGATGCACGTTGTTTCCGTACACGTGAACAAAACATCTTAACTTTTCAGAAGCCTTTGTGTTTGAGAAGTATACTGAAAAATATTTGTCTAAAAGTCGATGTAAATGACATTTTTTAACTGGCAATGTGAACTTGTTATCCACGGCAGTTACTCAAAACGGGCAACCAGCTAAAAGATCACGTTATTGAGCTTTTGTACCAGTCAAGTGAAAGGGGTCCTCCAAATGTCTGCTCTCTGATTGGATAATCAATCAGTGACACTAATAATAGGTAACACTATATTCGGAAACATAGGAGTTGCATTGTGACTGTTAGGTCAGAAGTAAGTGTCTCGTGTAATAAGTTTGTGGTTTCTTCATTGTCTGCTATTGTTTTGCCGTATTTTTAGATGGTTTTTGCTTTAACTTTCTGCTTTGTATGTTTTTGTGTTCTGTATTAGTTTTTGCTTTTAACTAGTTCTATTTATCTTTAAGATTTGTGATCAATATTGTCTACTACTTATACACTCATAAAGCCTTGTTACAAGCCTTAAATTCTTTACAATCTAGGTGTGTTGTTGTTAGATGTCATTGCTTTGGTTTCTATTTTGCTGTTGAACGCCTATCTTAACTTAACATGGCATTATCTGGTGTAATAATTTCTTGGGACTCAATACTATTAAACACCCGCATTAGATGTCGGTTACAGACAGCGCTTTAATTGATCCCTTCTCCATATTAGGATGGCAATATTCCCTCTGGCGAGTCCTTTATACGTCAGTTTCTGGTCGGACAGAAATTTGTCGAAGCTGAGTTTGGACACACTTGCGACGAGGTATGACTACTGCTTGCTAAATCCTTGGTAACTGACTGTAGATAAATATGTACAACTCAAATACTATACGACTTTAAACTTAAATAATATTAAAATGATTTATTAAGTTATTAGCGACACCTACTTAAGCCGTTCTGCTTTACTTTCAGTTCTGGTTGCCGGATACATTTGGCTATTCAGCTCAACTGCCTCAAATCATGAATGGTGCAGGAATCAAATATTTCCTGACTCAAAAGTTAAGCTGGAGTTTAATTAACAAGTTTCCGGTGAGAATGGAAAGCGATATATAAAATATTAAATTGTCTGTAATGTGACATACATAGCGTTCAGATCCATACAACGTCGCACAGTAGTGTAATAGGATTGAAAACTATACCATGTCGGTTGTTGCAATGTTCACAACACAGTACAGCGCCTTGCTCGCAATGTATTTTTTTGCTAAATACGAAGCAGGACATATTTAGAATGCTAATAGTGACAATATGTGTAGCTTAGCGTAACGTCATATGTGTAGTATAATATGACATGACATGATGCGATGTGACATGATGTTGTGTAACTTGAAGTAGTTTTGTCTAATTGAGAAAAGGTCCATGCTAAACGTGCGTCTAACGGCTGCACGCGGGAAGTTGAAGGAACAAGAGAGAAGTCTCCCAACTTCCAGGTGCACCTCGATAGATGCACAGTTAGAGCATGGACTTTTATTCCACGAACAATGTTATTTTATAGGAAAAAGTACGCGTAGCTCACCTTCCATTTTCCGATTGTCACCTTCAATTATTACGTATATAAATTTCATTTTACGAAAGCACTTTAATAGTACACTATAATAGTTTTCCAGTCACACTTTGTATGCTGCGATTTCGGTGCGAAAAAAGGCCATGGCGATCCATTGCAATAGAAAGCCTACCAGTGCTGCTCAATAGTGTCACTTACGGTAAGTTGCATGTAGTTACGTCGGGCGATCGTTTTTATATTTAACGTTTGGCTGTAGACTAATGTCTGATGGTCTGGACCCTGTAGTTAAGCGCAGTGTAATGCAGCGCAAACTAGCTTACGGTCGGGTAGTGTGGTTTAGTGTGTGGTTGGGGAGCGAAAGGTGATTTACAGGAAAGCCAGAATTTCAAAGGTTTGAAGACGTACGAGCCTTGTAAATCGTCGTGAAGCACTCTCGTTCTAACAGATTTTCATGTGTTCCTACCAATACGCAGTTTCACACATTTTACTGGGAAGGAATTGATGGCTCCAGGTATGAAATTTAGTTTTCATCCATACAGTGTTTGTTTGTATCGTTATAACCGTACCTGTGTACAAAAGTGTTCACGTGCCATTGTAAGATACAGTATATTTAAAAACATAGTTTTTCATAACATACGCTATAAACCTAAACGAGACATTACACTAATTGAATTATTGGTAAAAATGGAATCGGAATTTTCACTCTCGCCCATCGACTATTGATTACGGGCTCGTTTCCTTGTTATGCTTTCGCTCAGAAGGAAATATCAGGGTTTACTGTATAGCACTTTAACCTAACACATTTACATCACTATATCTGTCTATAAGGGCTGAGGGGCCAAACCTTACTGGTTCCTCTTTCATTTACGTCTTATTTACCCAAGACCAGCTTCCATCTGTCCTTCAGTGTAGCCCAATTGGTAGAGCAACGTTGGTCTGTTCCGGAGGTCGAGAATTCGAATTCCGTCGGGGTCAGAGAATTTTTGTCGTTCTCCGGCAGCGTGAGCCGATTGCGTTTTTAGGGCAATCGCTCAGAACGAATTACATGGGATATCTGTACAGCACTTAAACTTGCCGCATTTAAACCACTACACTTGTTTATTAGTGCATAGCGGCCAAACGTCACTGTTTGTTTGTTTGTTTGTACATGTATGTTTTCCAACACACTTATCGTTTCTTACACTGGCTGTTGATTTCAGTTTGCTGTAGCGGATCGGTTCAGTTACGCTCGACGTCAGAAAAAGGCAGTAGCTTTTACCAGCATTGTCGTGTAGTTTCTGCCACATACCAGTTTAAACACCTTTAACATTTTAGTCAGTGATCGCTATAACAGCATTATTCAGTTGCTTGAAATAATAGTGATAAATGTAGTCAATCTATTAATCTCGTTAGCTAGGACGAAGCTTTAAGGTGTTTCTCTGTGAAAGTTAAAAACGAAATCATGCCATAGTTTTGTATGGGAGTTGTTCAGCTCAAATGATTCCTACTAGCTGTGGTCTTGAGAGTTTGTAGTATGCCTTATGCCTTATGCGAGAAAACTGGTCTTTCGGTTGTTTGCATGTTTCTTTGCTAGGTGCTTGGCACATTTCCCGCCAGCCGACACGTACGAGTCACGAGGAAACGTGGAAGATGTAAGTTACTAAACACATCCTATTACAATGTGTTCAAGTTTGTAGAACTTACGAAATTTAAAGTTGTTCAATCAGCGAGGTGCCAGGGTATAAATGAACCAACATTTCCTTTGGTATACCCGATACACGGTATACCCGATACTCGGTAGTTTGAGGTAACCAAGGTTTTTTATACTCGCCAAACTCGGGTTTTTACTGTTATGATTAGGAAAACAATTTGGTTTTGTGTTTTCGTCACTTACTGAACATAAACAGTCTAAGTGATAGTGACGGTGTTCATCCTACGAAAAGTTTCAGCTGTAGGCCAACTAAAGGAACTTTAATATGTTTGAAATTGTTTGCTGTTATAGGTTCTGAAGACTGTGAGCAATTTAAAGGACAAAGGTCGCGTGCACGATAGTATTCTTCTTTATGGTCACGGTGACGGAGGAGGTGGTCCGGCGTGAGTAGCAATTCTGGGAACTTCTTGAACATTTTCTTTTTTTGGAATAAAAAAATCATTCCTAGCCTTAAGGCATGAATTCGATGTTTCTCTGCGCTTGTCAAAAAAACATCTGATTGTTGAAGTTTTCTGTAAAATATTAAGATCAGATTATATAAGTTCAAATACTTGTAGGTAACTTTGCTGTACATTTCCAGAGTTTATTGACATACTGATTTTATTCCAGAGAAGACATGGTTGAAATGCTGAAGAGAATGGAAGACGTAGATGGATGTCCGAGGTAAAGTGTAACGAACGTAATTGCTTGATGTCATTTTCTATGTCCATGATATGACGCTGTTTTGGTAAACCCAACGCAACTGGAAAGCTTGTGTTGTTACTCGCGATTTAGGATATATACATGTAGTAGTATCCTAGATCTTCTAATGATCACTGTTCCAGTGACAGTCTTCGTCTCATCACAGCACAATCATCGCCACCACCAACGTCATCATTATCATCATTATTATCGTTATCACCATTGTATCATCACTATCACCACCACCATTGCTCTCGTTGTAATTACTGTCGTGTTCACCACCATACCACCGCCGTCCTTGTTATCACTATCTTTTCTATGATGACGGTATCCGTTATCAAATTCAGCCCACTTTGTCTCAACTGGGCTCGCAGTGGATTACTGTGATCGAGCAGATTAGAACATTTAAAAACTTTGACGAGAAACTTTTGCACCACTATTAAAAACTAAAGATCAAAGGTGGAGTTTCCATAAGATTCTTGTACTCATCTATAAAGAGTTAAATTCTTGGCTCCAGTTACGTTTACTTTCTTTGTAAGGTTTTAAAAACACTATAAATAAACAAGACTGGCAAAGAAAGAAACAGTTAAACGGGTGTGACAAGGGGGGGGGGGGGGGGGCAAGCCTTACGTTCCGGTTGAAATTTCTCCCTTTACATATAAAAAAAAAACTAAAAATAAGTGAGTTTACACGTAATATGAAACAAAACGTATAATTACAAATGGCAAGTTTACGATATATAGCTGCTGATAAAAGAGGAGCTGGTCCTTGAAACTGGTAGAAGTTTTTGTCCTTTAGTTCTTTTTCTATTTTTAATTGATAATCTTACATTTTTACACTACGTGCTGGCGCATGGAGGCACATCATTATTATAGTTATTATTATTCTTACTATTATTCTTACTATTGCTATTATTCTTACTATTATTATTAATACTTATCGACCTGAACTACACTAGTGCAAAAGAGGCAGAAGTACCCTGACTATACACATACACGGAACCTCGTGTTTTTACAGGGTCAAGTTTTCAACTCCTCAAGAATTTTTTCACTCTGTTGATGCGAAGAGTTCCAAGAACCTTTGTACTTGGGTTGGGGAACTTTATCTCGAGCTTCATCAGGGAACCTTTACAACACAAGCGGAGGTAAGGACACATTTGCAAAATTTCGTTACATTATGAGAACCAAAACTGACTAAATTAAATTTTTAAAATGCTCATTTGTAGACTAACTTATTGGAAAAAATTGGGCCATGCAATGTCTTAACATGCCTTTTGCCTAATATTTTACAGATTAAACGTGGTAATCGCCAAGGCGAATTCCTCATGCACAATGCAGAGCTCGTTTGCACACTTGCCTGGGCACTTGGAGGGAAATCTCCAGGTTAGTTAGTCTGATAAGTGTAGCCTCGTTCCCAGGCAGTTTCTTAGCAACTAAAACAAGGTATCTGGAAACGAGGCTGTTTGCATTAAATGAAGGCTAATTTTCAATGGGCAAATTACCAACTTCATTAATTATAATGTGGCACCTCGTCGAACGTAATAGAACCTTTGTTTTCTCTGGATACAATTTATCAGTGACTTTTAACCCTACCCAGGATTGTGGAAGGCGGTATGTTTAGGACCTTTTAAGACACTATGAACTGCCACTCCTACAGTGTAAGTTCTACGAAAGCCGCAAGATTTATCAGTAGACTGTTTGGGGGTCATTGAATTGTAGTTCAAGTTTTTGAACAAATTCCACGTGTATTCGAGACGTCACTTCCGGTGAGGGTAAATCTTACGCATTTTTAGGGTATGTTTACAGATGTTGTTTTGTTGTCGTAAATATGATTCGTGAAAACTGCACAAGTCAGCTAGTGTCTCCTTTCGCTCTCTAGAACAATATCCCTCTGTTGAGCTCCTGAGAATATGGAAGCTTTTATTGCTAAACCAGTTTCACGATATACTTCCGGGAACCAGCATTAGAGAGGTAAGTGTTCAAAAGTAGTTTTAAGTCTCAGTCACGTTTCATGCGCATTTTGTTTTGCATATGTTAATAGCTTTGCTACAATTTATATAAAGAGTGTGAACTCGTTTTAGGTACTACTATTTGTCTTAAACTTAGATAATAAAAGTATATAGTAATTGGTTATTGTAGTGGCAAGGTGTCAGCATCAGCGAATGTCAATGACTGCAGACCAGGTAAAATTAAAGTTAAAAATATGACACTTATATCGGCGTAAACGCTGCGTAATGATACTATAAACACATCAAACTGATCAATTGCCGGAGACGAACATCATACTTATAGCAGCCGACTTTAAAGCTGATATCTTTATTTGAACCATCATATCTTAAGGTACTCTACACCTCGAGCGGCTTTTTTAGTCATCAGACCGTAGCTCCGTTAATAAATCTATGTATCGCTTGAAAGCTTATTAAAATCTCAAAATGAGTGAGTAACTTATTCAACAAAATCCTTTTTTTTTGTCAGTGATTCTCATCTCGCTGTTTCTGACCAAACATTTTCCTTTCTGAAGGAGTTCCAACTCCGTGAGTTTTTACTTTCTACTATCAAATGTCGACTTGCTTACCTCAGCGCAGTGAATACTAATAGTA
>JAOBYF010229877.1:0-10095 GCA_025403605.1 Parazoanthus darwini | reverse complement strand
CAACTCTCACACATCTCTCGTGCTTGTTTGATTTGGGCAGTAATAAGCAGTATTTATTTTATGGGAGGGGAAGTGGGGTGAATGTTAATGTCGGGTATGGAGTTGGTAATGATGGGGAGGGGAAGTGGGATGAATGTTAATGTCGGGTATGGAGTTGGTAATGATGGGGAGGGGAAGTGGGGTGAATGTTGATGTCGGGTGTGAGGTTGGTAATGATGGGGAGGGGAAGTAGGGTGAATGTTAATGTCGGACATGAAATTGGTAATGATGGGGAGGGGGGAAGGAAGGCAGAGGAGGAAGCCGAATTCGCGAAAAAAAGCGAAATGTTGCACGTTTAACTCATTCCAGGCTTAAACATCTGTGCCTCGAAACATTGAAGAAAATGTAAGAAAAAAGCGTAAAAACTAATACAACTTGCAGCTAGCCTCCCCGCACCCTATTGTTCTGCTTCGCCCGAATTTACCTGACAATAAATGTTCCGTTTTTTGGCTCTGCCAATAGAGCATTAACTTATCATAATGAGCACTGGTTATCCTCTCAAGGGAAAGCATTGTTGTATATATATCTTCCTTTACTTAATTATTTAGAAAAATATCTCGTAGCTTGATTCGTTCATGTCATTTATCTACTTTTGTACATTTTTCTTTAAATTAGCAACTAGATACAAGAACAAAGAACTTCCGATCTTCCATAGTTTTCTTTTAATTCCAAATTGATTGTAATCATGGCTTTTATTGCATTGTGTCTAATCATAAGCTCCTAGTTGGTACTGATCGGGAAAGTGTCGTATGACTTGGACAGCTCCACGGTCAGTTTCCTTCTTTCACCTGTAGGCTATATTTGGCTGCTAATACTCTGCCCTTGACTTAATTTGTCGCCTAAGGGTTCGATCCTGAGACTTATATGCTTATTGTAGTGGTGTTAGATTTATAAAAGTATTTGTTCGTTCAGACCCAAAACTTTTCTTCGTGGCTCGACTTGTATCCTCAAAGGACAACGAACGATCTTCTCTTGGCGTCACTTTATGCCTTAAAACCTGTCTAAACCGGTTATTCCGGTAAGCATAGAGTAAAGGGTTCAAAAAAGAGTTCACTGTGTATAATACAACAGGTAGCGGGCCAACCAACACCTCTCGTGTGATGACACTGAGGTTCTTGAGCGCTGGAGTCAGCATCCATAGCAAGCCGATGATCGTTGGGAAGAAAAAGAAAACCATATTACTAAAAACTAAAACTGCAATTCGCCTGGCTAAAACTCCGTCCCGTTTAATGCCAACTTGACTTCCGGAGTTACGGACATAGATAAATATACGTGTGTAAAGCGGGATTGTTAATATGTACAACACAACCCCAAGTAAAGTAATACCAACACTATAAAAAAATATCGAAGTAACTTTTCTTGAAGGCTGAATTGGAAGGCAAAATGTGTTGGTACTATATGAACCGATGCCAACTAATGGCAATACAGCTACTACAACCGCAGAAATCCATGATACCGCTAGGTAAACAATGGCCTTTTTGCAGTTAATTCGCCTGTTGGGTACTAAACCATATAAGATAACAATGTATCTCTCAAACGTTAGCAGAAATGAGGTGACTATAGTCATGAACTCCCCAACTACCCATATAAATCCAAGGAAAAGACATAAAGAACCTAGGACCTTGCTTTCAAACTCTGAGTATGTTAGCACTCTCCGGGATATGGCTATACCAAGCCCGTATATCCCTACAAGAATATCGCTTAAGGCGAGATTAGCAATAAATAACATGGTTACATTCTCCCGCAGACATTTAGATGATAGAGTAAGTAATACTACAATACTGTTGAGGAAAACATCAAAACTTCCAAAGACGTAGATGGAATTAAGCACATCATTATCAGTATCCCAGCAGCGATGGATTTTAGTGACTTGTATTTCTGAGTTGTAGCATGTTTTGCTCCTGTAAAGACACTGAGAAGTAAAGTTGTATGATGCATATTCTTTAGTTTCTTTTCCAACTGAGTATTTAAGTCCGCGGCACCATCCTCCGTGTATGACGTAATCTCCCTTTGACAACTTCACTGTGTCATCGGTGAAGTTTTTTGTTAAAGAGCAGTTTTCGCAACCTCGACTCCAGGTGACGCCCCTTATTTCTTTGAGCATGCGCAGTTCTAGCAGTTGCCTGTTTGGTTGCCACTGTTTGTTATTCGTCAGATCAATCAACTGTAAGCTTGGTATTTCGTCTATTATGTTCCCTTCCCACCAAAGTATGTCATTCAGGCTCAAATCTCTGACGAAATAAAAACAGCGATTAAGTTTTCCATTGTCATCACTAACAGTCCAAGTCACACACCCAGACCTAATGAGCAATGAAAATGTGGGATGAAGGTAAACAAGCACAGATAATGCGAGCTCGGGGACTAAATGTTCTCGGCAATTTAACTCTACCCTACACGAATAGAGAGTGTCCGCGCCAATTTCAAACCAGCAGTCTAAAGTCTTGTGTCTTTTTCTAGAATTTACTAAGGAAAAATTTTATTGTAAAAGTTTTGTTCTCTTAATCAATGTAAAATTCCATAGCAACCAGTCACTGAGTGACGTATTAGCAGGGATTTTCCTATTTTTCTAAATACTTCTCTTAATGTAAATGTTATGATTATTTTCTGAAATTGTAGCTTTCACTAATTAAAGTTCATTTCAACAGTTTTCCACTAATTTTGAGCCAAATACTAGTTTTTCGAAATGAAAAGTCCAAGATGGCGGCTTAGACGGCCACCATAGGATCAAAAACGGCGGCTTGCCGGTGGCTTTATGAAGTTATATGACGACGTCATATTACGTCATTGTAACATTTGCTTCACAACAACTTCGTGACCAGATCCATTTCTCTATGGAAGAAAATGATTGGTAGAAAAGTGTGCCAGCATTGTACGCTTCTAGTTTATGGGTTTCTGATATAATAAAACGTAAGAATTATGTTCTTTTACTTACAAGAAATGAAGGCTGTCCAGACCGCGAAAACCATTTTCCTCGATAAAACGAATTTTATTACGTGCGAGGGATCTGCTCAAAAAAAATAAAACAACGCTGTTTAGTTTGTTCAGGAATAATAAAACTTCTAAAATGGTCGTATTCTTGATAATAACTTTATCATTTATCTTAAAAGTTATTGCTCGAACTAAGCATAATGGTATGTAAAGGGACGTTAATTCTCTTCCTTCTCCCTGTCACATGGTTTAATTAATGTTCTAGTTTTTGTTCTTGTCCTCTTCTGTGATATTTACACCGTTATAAAATAATAAAACACGAAATAAAACAGAAATAGGAACAAAATCCAGAGATAAAACGTGTGCAATATATAGAAAATCTGAAACTTTTGATTGGTTTTGCCACAGATTTGTCCTGAAAATGTATGTTAAGATGTATAAGTTATCCCTATTACCAGACACCATGGCCTCCACTACCTGTTCTTCCTATGAGGGAAAGGTACATTTAACCCATAATCTGCCAAGGGGTTCGGAGGAAGGGCCATGTCGACATATCCCATACGGATTTCGACTTAAAACTTGTTATTTTGAAGCCGTCAAACTGAAAAAATTAAGACCTGCTACGTTGTGGAGAAATGTATAATGTTTTACTAGGATAACCAGATTGTTTAACAAAAAAAATAATGGTTTAAAAACTAGAAACAAAAAAAATCGTCTCACTCATCTACTAGGATGAAACTATGTAAGATCAATTGATACTTACAGATTGATCAAATTGCTAAAACCAGTAAAAACGTTTTTGCTCACAATTGCAGCTCCACTTTCGGACAGATCTCTGCGAATGAACAAATGTGCGTCTTTGTAAGCAAAATAACTCACTTAACAAAGGATGGTATTCATATCTAAACTGACTTTTCTGAAAAATCCCAATAAAATATTCAGAAAGAAAATTCTTCCAGTAAAAACATACACGCCCAAGCTCACGCATAAACAGCCAGGCATTGTCCACTATGAGATAATGAAACTATTGTACAAGCCGCTTCCCACGAAAATGGACGCTTGTAAACGTAATCGCCCTTGTTAGAGCTCAATAGAACTTGGACAGTTAACCATCAATAACTGATATTTTATAAGAACGCACACTCTATTAACTGAGTGCAGTTTTTTTCTGCCGACTTGAGGAAGCCGCAAAGCAAAACCAGTCGGAAAAGTACAAAAGGAATATTGATGTGGCGCAAGGGCCTTCATTTTGTTGTTTATCTTTTTACTCACACCGTGCCATATAATGCACAGTGCTTCACTTCGGTGGAACATACGTCGGAGCCACGGGCTTACTTTCTCAAATACATTCGGGATCCAAGGCTGACGGAACCAATTACGAGGTTAACTGGCCAAGTGTCAAGGAAGCGAGAGCTTACAAGATCGGGGGCAACATTGTAAATCTGTAACCATTGCGAAAAAAATGCATTTTAAATGACGCGAAGGGATCGGCTTTAAACAAAAGATCCGATTTGTTGGCCAATTGTCGACGCTAAAACAATATTTTTGCTGCTAACGACAAACCACCAAAACTGAATATTTTTAGTTGTCTGCATGTTGAATGGCAGCGTAGCTAACCGTGGAAGTCCAGTTACCGAGATTAATAAAAATTATATAATTTAGCGATTTCTTACGCATTTTTAATGGTGTGCATATGTACTCGGTCTGCGTTATATATTTAAATACAAAAGGTGCAGTACGAAAGGGTGCCGTGGCTAATTACAAATTTTTCAAAAGAAACTTGTTTGCATGTCTTCAATTTCTGCCTAAGACCTCTGGTCTAAAGAGGCCTTGTTCGTGCGTAAAACGAGTTGGACTTGATTTATCTTTTCATTGAAAAGTGGTCCAATTTCACGTTGAGTTCAATGAGCAACGTGGAAGACAATGTTGAATCTTGAGGAATACATGAATGAAATTGTATAAAATTTATAAAATATTTATCAATGTTACACAGATTTATCCATTCTTTTTGGATACTTTCAAGATATATCATGGATACATACATACATACTTACATATATACATATAATATACATACATACACACATACATACATACACACACACACATACATACATACATACATACATACATACATACATACGTACATACACACACTTGCACCAACTTACTAAACACGGATTGGTACAGAACAAGGTAATAATTTTCGTATCATATAAATTGACTCAATGACAATGACTTACAAACTTAGAACTTTCTCTGGATGGCTGATAGCATGTTGCACCCTTAGGCTGACTGATTTACAACGGGCTGCAATATGCAAATGGCCATTCCTGGTGCAGTTACAGATCGGTGCCAAGCAGGAGAAACTTTCGTTGTTTACACTTGTATGTCCTCTCAGCCCCTCGACACAACTGCATTTTCCACGAAAACACTTCAAAGTTTCCGTCGATGAACAGTTTCTTGCTGTTATTCGACAGGCCGGAAAGAGAATAACCATTAAGTAGACAACAACAGCAAAGGTGCCCATGGGTCTGCAGAGAAGAGCATTGATCTTAAAATCTTTTGTGTACCATTAATTCGTTTATGAAAGACCACTAACAAAACTGGAAACATAAAGAGTGATGAGTGTTTTTGTATGCCGTTGAACACAATTTTTTTTTACTGCATGATTTGTATAGAAATCAGCTCACTATGAGGTCAAAAATCGTTTGGTTTTCAAAAACTCATATTCTCTCAGAGACGTTGTTACGTAAGATTGATAAGCTTCGCGAAATCGTATAACTATCAGCACCTGAACTTTAAATTAAGTCTTTTTACTTTTAGACTTCCTTTTTGGTTGCCTTGGTAAGTTGTATTATGCAATTTGCTGGTAAAGAGTATATAGTCAGGTATCTGACGGTGATTATTCGTTCTCGATGCAATAACACATCACAGCAAACAGAAGGAAATGATGTTTACAATTTTAGTTCACAATAACATGCGCTACTAATTTACATAAAAGTCTCCGGCAATACATAAATTCTCTTGGATGTGGTTGTATGATTTGATAAAGATTAAGTTTACAGAACAAAAAACCAAAGCGGACATATCACCGGCTTATTAATATGGGTGGTTGTGAATAAATGGGTATTTGAGCCAAAAGCTTATTGCACTGGATGCGCTATAATTGGATTTTCATCCAGTTCGGACCATTGTCGCCCGCCAACCAGCACGTGCTGTGTAACTTCAAGTCTTAGCAGGTCCCCTTTCAAAACTATGAAAGATGTACAATTTGTACACTTTTTGGTTTGATTTGATAGAGCATCTAAGTTTTTTGCCTAAGAATATGGCATGTAAACAACTCAATCGTCAGACATCTAACGCTAATTATTGCGCTAATTATGATCTTAAGGCATAGTTTCCTTTTAATCTTCGGCTTCGCAGTTTTGGTTTTGCAAAACTACGATTATTTTGTCAACGTTGTCAAAATGGATTTGAAAAATAACTTTCTTGAAAGATGATTAAAGATAAACTGGAGGAAGAAAATGTTTTCGTTTCTTAAGATAAGCGGCCAAACAGAAACAAATGGAGAGGTGTTTTGGTTACCTAACAATTTTTGTCCGATTTGGAAAAAATAGAATGTATAATTTCAATTTGTATTTGAATGTTCTGCGTTAAAAATTAATGGATTTTAACATCTAAACTTATTTCGCCAAGACAAAAATATAATATAAACATAATAATATATATTAATATAGAAAACTCTAGTCTCGAATTCAATTCAAAAAGCATAAACCTGAAAAAACATCTAGTTCATGCTATCTAGACTTTCTTAGAACAGTAGCATCTTTACCAAGTGTAACATCGTCGAATAAAAGCTGATACAGTTAACTTTTCAGTTTGAACAGGGACACTTTTACTAAGATGGAAACAGCTGAAACCTAAATTTGCCAAATATTGTCAAAGTACAAAACACGTAGTTGTTTTAACCTGTCCTGTTGTGCCGGATTGCGTTTCTCAGAAAATGATTAAGACGGGGAACAAACAGGAACAAAAAAAACAAGGAGAGGTTCAAATGAACGGTAACTATTAAACTCATACTTAAAACGTAGAGTTTTTAACTTAGAACGATGAATGAGCATTGTACAATGTAAAAAGCAAAAAAGGGGCTGCATAGACTTGTTTAGACTTTGAACCCCAATTACCACAGCGCCAAACTTGCAATATTTCTAAAATAAATTATTGTGGTTTTACGCAATTTTCACTGAGCAAATTCCCAACTAAGTTACTTAATTCCCAAGGGTTTAGTGTTTTCACTGATTAAGGTCGGTACACAGGTAAATTCCACTGTCTATCCTTGTATTAGTTATTGAACCAACTTTCCTAGCCAGAAAGTTGAGTCTTTTTTTAAATATTGCTTTTCTTATTTTTCTACAGGCTTAAGAAAAAACATAACAGGTGGTTCAACAAAACAACAACAGGATTCTGAAATCAAATCATAAGAAGTTTTTCAGGCTGATAAATAAGCGTAGTCACAATCTGTATTCATGTAACAACAATAATTACAGTTTTTTGAAATTGGTTTTGAAAAACCTAATTTTATGAACAATAAAACAACCTTGACACAAAGCGGTGTTCTTCTTTTTTCCGCTCATAGTAGTAATGATATAAGAGTAGAACAATTTTACATATGAAAGTCTTTCTAGAATAATCAAAACTGGTCCAACTGTTCTCTTTGATGTAACCCCTGATTGATATCTTGATAAGATAACGCTAAATTATGTCTTTGATCGTGTTTTGTGATAGTCAAGGTTTTATGTTTAACATAAACTCACTTAATGCTTTGCTGCGCCCACTTTCAGTTAAATTGTGTAAATCACATATCGTGAATTCTTGCAGAACTAATCATTTTACCGTGTAAATCAATTGACGAACACATATTTGTTTTATGAACGAAATTCCCGAATTTTGAGTTTGCATTCTAACGACGGTCGAGGCATTATATGTAGTTATGTTTATGAGCGCAAAAGCGAAATTAAAATAAAAGTCTGAAGTTGACTACTTGGCATTTATTTTTTCTTCTCTGTTAAGCACATCCTTCCTGTGATTGGAAGTAACTTTTGTCAACTTAGCCGTTAAAAGCAAAATCCATCTTACCAAAAGCTATCATTTCAAACGGCATACATTTTAAGAGCTTTTTTGGCATTATCTCTTTACACAGCCTTTACAACTTTGTCATATTTGGCAAACATTCGCCGACGGAAACGAATAGATAGGTTGAACTCAAATACGCAAGTCAAATAAAAGCAAAAAGTGAAAAAAAACTGCTTTATTCGTCAAGATTTCTGACTCTAGTTTGAAGAAGTGACTTATTATAAGTAGACTTAAGTTACATGGTTTGTCATGGAAAAACTGTATTTAAAACAGAACAGCCTTAGCAAGCGCTACCAACGAACTTTCACAACATTTTAGGAATGACTCATGCAAAAAAAGATATTTAATTGAAAATAATGTAATATACTTTATATGCTGCAAGAAACTTTGCAAAAAATGTAGTATATTCATCATATTACCATGATAGACATGACATTTGCAATAACAAAAAATGATTTTAGGTCCATGTATGAGTTGGCTGTCTACTTAAAATGTGGCATTCGATTGTAGGTTGTTGGCTTCAAATATATGCAGTCCTGTGTTCTTAAACAAAGAATGTCTTGCTTTAAATTGAAGTCTTACTTTCGAAATTGTGAGAAGGTATATACTACTGTTTTTTTTCGGCATTTAGAACAAAGGCTCAACTTTTTTGACAATGCTTACCTTTCTTGCTCCGGGTCGAAGCAAAGGCTTTACTCCGCTTTTGTGTTGGGTAAGTAAGATATAAACAACTCCCTATGGCTCTAAAGTTGGGTGCACACACCGTCAGATTTGACAACGCTGTCGCAAAACAACTCGTACTTTTAGCCTAGCTTTGACATTGAGGCGCCACTAAAGTTATACGCTATATGCGTAAAGGCACCAATTTCCGGGAGTTTTAAATCAAATCAACCCGCTAACAACGAATTACCAAATTTGGAATTTTGTCTCAGGGCCATAACAACGAACATGAAAGAGACAACCGTGGGTGTATAAGATGTTTGACAGTTTTATTATTCAAACTGACTCTAATAATCCAGTGCATGCAATAATATAACACTGGTTAGAGATAAAAAGAAAGTGGCAAAGCAAATTAATACACACTTTTTTTACTTTTTCATTCTCGATTGTTATAAAGCAACTTTCGATTGGTTAAACCATGAAATTTCTGAATATCACAGATTATAAAATCTTCAACGACATGTAAACAACATCTGTTCTCGTCTACAACTAACAAAAAATCTTTTGTCAAAACCCATTTTTCCTTTTGCAAACTCAGTTTACTAGATCCATTTCCTCTGGGGATTATAAGTGATGTTTGTGTTGAATTAAAGTTGTGCTAGATTTGATCAACAAATGGTTTGTAGCCCCAAACTAGCCGAAATTAATTGAATTTGCATTTACAAAACGTGTATATGTCATCAAAGATCTCAACTGACAATAAAGATCTCAACTGACAATCACGAAATTTCTCAAGTTAATGAAAATTCTTTTTTGGGCGTATTCGTAGATGAACACCTCACTTGGAGGCCGAATTTCACTTGTATATATATCAATTAAATTTTCATTTCGATATTTCCGTTGGCGCGTCATCAGCAGCCATCTGAGCTCGGACCAAGGTTGTTATCATTAATTTTAATATAATTTTAAAGTTTCATAAGCTGAAATTTACGGAAATTTCCTGTTGGGTATATTAATATAGTTAAAGGAATCAAATACCAACACATCGCTTAACAACTTGGAATATTCATCTTTCTTTCGAAAAAATGCCTGACTGCTTATTTAGACTAAAACAGCCCCAACCTATTATCGCTTTGTAGTTATTGTCCACCAGCTTTCAACCTGACTCAAAGAAGGCTGGGTCAGTTTGACATCAAAAACTTTTCAACACAATGCAACCTGAGCCTTCTTTTTAAATCAGAAACTTGTCTATTAGCGAAACTCGCTTGAAAGATTTCAAATCCTACCTCCCCCCCCGAAAGTTACTATGCCATGCATCAATATGATGTCACA
>JAOBYF010229766.1:5000-10095 GCA_025403605.1 Parazoanthus darwini | reverse complement strand
TCTAAGTTTTATGGCGTTGATGAAAAACTGATAGAGTTATGGCCTTTAGTATTTTCGTGATGTTAAAACGTGAGGAAAATCGTTTGGACAAAACTTACTAGTAGGAAAACATGTGTAAAAATACTTCCCATGAAATCTTTTTTATTCGCAATAATGAAACAGTTTGAGATTTTCGAAAAAAGTTGTTTTGCTTAAAAGGTCTTTCTAACGGATACTTTTAATGTAAATTTTATTGTTTTGACCTACTCCTACATGTACAACCTTTGACCCACGCAATACCCAAAACAATGTTACAAGCCCCACATTACCCCACACAGTATTTCAAGTCCAACCTGATCATCTGCTGCAGCATCACCCAGGGCTGCCTGCACTTCTGCACGAAATGCCTCATCCACATCTCCATTGTTATTTTCGTCACCTTCTTCATCATCATCATCGTCATCATCGCTATCGTCATCACTACTTTCATCATTGTCATCATCGTCATCATCCTTGATAACCGAAGAAGCAAAAGAAAACAAAGTCGCGTTTTATAAAGCAATCACAAAACGAAACAACCAATTCCAGTACAAGAGAAAAACTTGCAGCAATTGCTAAAAAGTATAACCGAACAGTGACAGAAATGTTTACAATTTGACTGGCCATAGCAGTGCACCTAAATACGAGTCACAGTGCAACAATGAAATCAGCGCAAATATTTGAAATTACGATGCAAAACACTTTGATAGAAACGTTTACATACAACAGATGTTATTTTAGCTAAAACCTTACAACGGTTAATATAGGGCAAAACATCGTAGCATGTTTTAACATTGCAATACCACATCCTAATAAAATAAGTTTGAACACTTTTACCACTGTAGTCAGACATATAATTCTCGTAGATTTTAAAAACATCGCACGCAAACAATTATTTGTTTACCTACACACAATTTGAAACCGTTTCGCACCATACAGTTTGATTCATTGCATTATGTAAACGTGGTAGAGCTCGAAAACGCACGCTTCAAACTTTCAAAACTAATAAAGAGCTGGACCATCTGCAAAATAAGAAAGACTTAGCTACCTGTGTACTGTGCCCATTGTCTTGCTGCATGTTTTCTTCTTCCTCATCTGCTGTGCAAAGAAATACAGAGCGGGAAGAAATTGAGCGGGCGTCATGTGCATTCCCGCCACAATATTGACGAAAAGAAAAACGTCGCAGTAATGACTGTTAATAGTCAAATAACTCATGGCCTTCTATAATTATTAGTTTATTTGTTAACTGTTAAGCCATACGGCTCCAGATCAGTCATTCGCGTCATTTTAAACTTGATTTAAATTATAGTCGTATATATATGAAATGCAAATAAATTTTTTACTGTTTGAACTTACGTAAAAGGCTTCCGAACATAAGCCCTTTGGCTTATAGCTTTCAGATCACTTTTTAGTGGGCTTATTTTCGGATTGGTCTTATCAATTTTTTTGGCGCTGATTGCTATATGGAATTTTGCGTCTCAAAATTCTTAACTTTAAAATGACAGTAGACACACATAAACACTTTAAAATGTAACTTTATATTGTCTTCAGAGACTAAAATACTGACAACTTAGTTAACATACTTGAACAAAACAACGGTTGAAAAATCCTACTGGTTTACGGTTTCTTTAAAGAAAATTACTAGGCTCCCTCCGAATATAAGCCCAGGACCGATGTGAGCGCTGTAAAAATATCTCTATCAATAATAATAATAATAATAATAATAATAATAATAATAATAATAATAATAATAATAATAATAATAATAATAAATAATTTCGGAAAATCCAATATGGCGGCCATGTTGTTAAGCAACCGGCACCAAAAGCAACAGTTCTTGTTATGGAAAGCAATTAGCTAACCCAAAGCTGCTTACGTGCCAAAACACGATCTTTTACGTGCAACCATTTGGAAAATCATGGGGTCTCGGCGATTGACAGACCCCTCCCCTTTTGTTTTAGTGGTGGTCATGGCTTTGATACCTGATATTGAAATTTGTAAGTTTATAGCTTTTTAATACACTGTTAGGAACTCTGAACTCATTTAACTAGGATTCTTGCAATAATTATCATTTTCTCTACTCCTATTTTAACTGCATTGTCAGTCTCTGGAAGAACCTGCCTGAAGCCATTCGTACAAACAAAGTTTGTTCTTCTTTTAAGACCTCAATTACTATGTACTATCATAGTAGATTGTGTTTTATAAAGGGGTCTCGTTAAATAAAGGGTCAAGCCAACACGGGGGTTAGTTTTCACAAAAGGGTGCGGTTTTCACTTGGGGTGGATTGATCGATGGGTCGTGAACGTTTTAGTTAGGCCGGGAGGGTACGATTTAAAAATGGGGATATGGTAAAGGTGAGTCACTTAAAATTATGTTATATCTTATATTCATACTTGAGTTTTTAACCGTTATACGTTATAAGCAGATTTTGTAAGGGAGGTTTATTTTCATAAGGTGGAGTTTCTAAAATCTGTATACTAAGTCTTTCCACAGTTTTTAACTTCTATATATTTTTTAATTTGTAAAACTAAAGGTATTTAGATAAATGAATAAAAATAAATAAATAAATAAATAATCAATTTCGTTAAATCTGCACGTAATGTTTCGATTTTCTCGAGCATGCTTGTTCTTCTCATGCTATAGACCAAATTTCAAAAAATGAATTCCACATAAAGACAAATCTCATTTTGAGTTAAAATCAACTGTTATGATTTCAGAGTGGGAAGCTGTTGGTTGTTATGTTGACAAATGGGACCGAGTTTTGCGACACTATTTCAAGAATATAGGTTTTTTGAACAAGGCAGAGCTTAAGAAAACCGGCTTCAAACCCTACTTTGAAGCATGCGCTGCCGAAGCAAAGAAAAACAACTATATTTCGTTTGGAATCCAGTTCGCCACTGAATGTTGGGGAGACGATGATCCAAGTCGAAACTATAACATGCACGGTGTTGCAACTAACTGCGAGAAGAGCGATGCTGCAGGGGATCTGTTTCAGATTGGAGGTCGCTTGTCCAACTTCATATACCGAGCCAGGCCGAGTATGTAGTGTCACTCTTAATTGGAGCTCACTAGATCCACCCATTCACCCTCCATGTTATTATATCCATCCACCAATCCATCAATTCATTCATCTATCCATCGTTTTCCCGTTCGTTTGTCTGATTTTTTTGTTCACTCGTTCATTTTTTATTTACTTTATGAATAAACTACTTCCGTGGTATGCTGTGTTGAGTTATACAGGTCCGAGGCTGAGAAATTGTCCGAAAAAAGAGTATTTGGCTAAGAAGAAGTAGATTGCAAGTGAGAGACTCTGAGGAAAATTTCGAAGCCGAGATACCTGTATACGTGGTGTATAGTAACGGCTTGACAATAAAAATTATTGTTGAATTATAATTAGTGATATATCCCTTCCATCCGAGCATGATACGTGCGGTGTTCATTTTTAATTTCATTCTTCTAATCATCAATTCATCCAACTAGCCGTGCATTCATACAGCTCTCCATCCATTCATTCAACTAGCCGTGTATCCATACGTCTATCCATCCGTTCATCCAACTAGCCGTGCATCTGTACAGCTATCCATCCACTCGTCAAACTAGCCCAGCATCCACACGTTTATCCATCCATTCATCAATTAGCCCTTGCAACATCCTTTCGTCTGTCCAACCATTCAACCAACCATCCATCCATCCATCCATCCATCCATCCATCCATCCATCCATCCATTCATTCGTCCGTCCGTCCCTTCATTCTTCCCTTCATTACTCTAATCATTCTTTCATTCTTTCATTCATTCATTCATTCATTCATTCATTCGTTCATTCGTTCATTCGCTCATTCGTTCAATCATCCAATCCGTTCTTTCTTCCTTGATTATCTCATCGTTGTAATTATAAATAGTTTTAATTCACAGCTTGCAGGGAGACTAGCTTTTGTACCAATGAATGTTATAACTTTCGATATAATTACCTTTTCTAAATTGAGTTCTATATTCACAGTTGACGGCGGCTTCACTGCGTTCAGTGACTTCTCCAAGTGCACTAAGAGTTGTGGCGGGGGAAGTACCCAGAAACGCACGCGGTCGTGTACCAATCCCAAACCCCTGTTTGGTGGAAAAAACTGTGTGGGACCCCTTGAGGAAACAAGAGCATGCGGACAAAATCCCTGTCCAGGTACAAAAAAATAAACAGTCAAAGAAATATCTGAGAAAAATTAGATTAACAGCTATAACAATACCTCAAGGTATTAACTGAAAAACATACACGTAACATTTTGTTTTTTTGGAAAGTTAGCCTGTTATAGGTTCTCGCTATACAAGAAATTGAACGATTTATAAATACTTTTTCAGTCAATGGCGGCTGGTCTCCTTTCTCCTCGTGGGGCAAGTGTACCAAGTCCTGTGGGGGAGGCATCCAGGAGCGCTCTCGTTCTTGCACAAAGCCGGCCCCCGCCCACGGGGGAAAGAAATGTATCGGAGTGTCAAAGGAGACCAAGGCTTGTGGAACGGCAAAATGTCCCGGTGAGGTCGACGTTGCGGAGCGTTGCTGAATCTCCTTTAGCAAATTAAGCCAATGCATTTTGGCATTTTTTCTGAACTTAACTTAAACTTAAAACTTAAAAGTAGATTCAAACACAGCCGCTGTTTTATACCTAAGTTACTGAATGGTCTCCTCATCCTTCGAGCGAATATTTTATAAAGAAATACTTAACCAATCAAACTTATAACAAATCGTTTCTCTGCTTTACAGTTAAATCCATCATCGCCATGTTGACAGGAGATGGCAGAGCTAATGTCTATGCGGACGGGAAGTTGATGAAACCTCTCAACAAAGGAAAATGGGATGTGGCAAAGAAGTACATCCTACCGGGAGACTTCAAAGTACTCGCTGCAGAGATTACCAACAGCAAAGGGGCAATTGGTTTTAAAGGAAGTTTCAGCGATGGAAAGGGCTTAACTATCCCTAACAAGGCAGGTGGTTGGAAATGCACCCAATCACAACCGAAGGGAAACTGGAAGCTGATTTCGTTCAATGACAGCAGCTGGAAATGGGCAAGGTCACACAAAGGGAAAACAGT
>JAOBYF010229766.1:0-2500 GCA_025403605.1 Parazoanthus darwini | reverse complement strand
CAAACTGGTCGCAAGGGAAGTTAAGTCAGGGATAAAAATACGTTTGAGCATGCACAAAAATGTGCTACGTAAATATCGCCCAATCTCATTCACTTACTGAACCATTGTAAGAGAGTATAATTGAAGGGAAGTCCGTTTTGCGATGTTATCAAATTCTGTTGTCTTATTAAATTTAAGGGGAGAAGGAAAAAGCATTGTGACACTGTCTGTCAAGTGGTCTTTCCGCGTCAGATCGTTCGATATTGTAAGGCCTAATAGCTTAGTGCTAGTAACTAACTCTCTCTTTCCCCTCAATGATAACCGGGTCGTAAGCTCTTTGTTGTTGGGCAAAGGAAATTCTAAGCTCTTTGCATTTATCGGCGTTAAGTTGGACTCTATTCTCATGAGACCATTGGACAACCTTATCGGCTATTGTTTGCATGTGTTTTTCCCCACCCTTGGCTATTATCTCTGACACCGTGGTTTCATCTACAAATATCCATTGCAAAGAGCTGGTATCAAGGTCATTAAGAGCGAGTTCGCGGTAGGATCGCCTATGGCCCGCAACTCGAGAAAATTCGATTTTTTAAAAACCTAACCAAAATGAAGGTTTTGGGTCACTATTCATAAAAACATAAGTTTAAGTTCGATCAATCAAATATTTTTTTCGCGAGACGACTTTTTCTGATCGACGCTCAGAGAACACAAAATCGCTTCGAAAATTGACCTAAAATCGGCCTCTGTTTCGAACCCGAATAATTGGCTCACGCCAAAATTTTAACATTATGAATGTTTTTTAGTCTTTCTAGTCTACTTCGAAGCAGTTAGAAATCAAAATTGAGAATGTTTAGATTTTTGACAATTTTTTGAAAACTATCACTCGGCGCAGCAAATCTGGGTTACCAAATTTAGCAAGTTTCAGAGGTTCAAACTCCCAATTGGTACGTAATTCTGACTAAAATTGATATTACCCCTGGAAAGATATATATTCCTTCTTTAAATCTGTGGAATAAAATTTTGGGACAGTTCAATCGGTGAGCGCTGCGAACAGCCGAAGGTTGGTCTGTTGCGGTTAAAATTTCTAGCGTTGACATGAGCAAGCAACACTAATGATGTATAATTTTCCTCTTACTTCACCTCCGTATCGGTTTTAAATGAATGCAAACAAGCAAAAAGAATAAAATGGAACGTAATATCGGGCAAATATAGGCAAATTTTAACTGTACATACCAATCTTGAACAATTTCCATCTGCAAAACCACAATGCCAATAAACCGAACTGCTCAATTCTGGTCACGCGTGTCAACTCGGATCGCATTCGAACAGCATTCGTCAAGAGTTTTGCATCAAAATCCGTAAGGACTGTAAGAACAACTTGAAGTTTGTCTTGACACGACTTCTACAAAAGGTCGAAAGAGTTAAGTGGCGTTTTTTCCCAAATTCAAGCTTATCTTTGCTCGCCTTCTTGTTGCAAACAAACGCCGCTAGGCCCAGTCCCCTTTGAGTCCTTTTTGACACAGGGAGACCATCGTGTTTTTTTTAATTAATTACGGCGAATAGTTTCTGTTCCTTACGATATTAACTTTGGGCATGGTTGGAATACTAAATAAGGAAAAAGTTATCTCAGTCTTCTACGTGTGTGTTATTAAACAATCCCTTTATCCTGCTATACAACTGTGAAGAAAAAATAAATAAATCAGCGCAAGACAAATTATTAGAGGAAAAAAAGATGCAACAAATATATCGTTTACTTTTATTAGAAAAATCTTGCATAACTTGGCGTGCTGAAGCAAAAACCTCCATAATTTTTAATGGTCCGTTTAGTCAAGTCTTATTTTGAGCTTGACAAGGCGGCCTTTTTGATGTCTGCAGCGTGTACGTTTCATTCCGAGACAAGACGTCATAACTAGTAGCAAGAAGAAGACGACAAGTGTAATTCACAAGTTTACTTTTTGGATTCCTTGATCTTCATCTGAAAAAATAACGTTCACTTTTTATACTTTGCAAATGGCAGCTTTGTCCTGTAAATACTCTGAATACGTGGGTGGAGAATGTGGTGCTAGTGTATTTAATGCGACCAACGTACAGTGCTTGCGGATTGCTGACTGCAACAAGAACATCAAGGAGCACCTGAAATTATTTGATGTGCGAGATTCGACGATCGATTCAGAAGAAAGGCTTTTACTAGCAAGAGCAGGTATTGCTTTGAGATAGTTTAAAAATCAGATGACAGTAGCACACATATCGAAGGGTCAGCGAAAGTTGTAACAGGTCTTTAATCATTTTTTTTTCCAAGGAATTTTTGAACATAAAGAAGAATACCGGAATATGACGATATGCCCGCTGCATCGCGATCAATTCGGGTTAAGATGGCGTAACAACAAAACATACTGTCCCGTTCCAAGCACGTGGTCTGGGCACAACAAAAAGAGCGCAAGCCGTGGTATAACCGTGAGTCAATCCAGTCAACTGTTAACAGAATGTGAAACACTGATACAAGTTGGAACACGTAAGCTCAAAA
>JAOBYF010229656.1:0-10096 GCA_025403605.1 Parazoanthus darwini | reverse complement strand
GGCCCGAGGGCCGCCGTCCATGGTGAATCCAGTCACGTTTCATCCTGGACACTAACCTCAGTGCCGTCATCGCAACATCGTGCTCTTTCTCAGCAAACTCAAGTTTGTGGGCAAACCGCTGTATGTATAGACATGGGTCTGTTCACCAGGAACGAAGCAACTTAAATCAGCAGAGTGGCGGTTTCTATAATAAAATTTCTGCTCAACTGAGGGAGCAGGTCAAAACACATGCCTCAAATAGGGACTTATTTGAGGGTGGGGGAGGGGTAAGTACGAAACTTTTATTTAATAGGCCTTTTCACACTAAAATCAAGTAGGTCTAAAGTAGGTTGTTCCCTCCGTCCTACTTTTGGACGTGATGTTTGCTTTACAAAAAATCTATTCACACCCGCAATTTAAGTGTGTTACTTATTAGTAATTACTTGTCAATAAAATTACCATTCCGAGTTCTCTGAAATAAGCATACAATAGTCGCGGGCCGTTCGAGGACGGGAACGTCAACAAGAACGTTACAAAACAGTGGACTTAATTACAGTGTAAAACTGCTTCACGTTGGAATGGAACCAGCTGGCCGTGTAATGGTTATCCAATTTCATAATTCATCAAAAGTTGACAGGCTTTAATTGCTTGTCTGATCTGGAGGTGTGAAAGTAGGATCGTAAGACTGGTCCGATCAGTCTTTGCAGTAGGATGCGGCTCTTTTGATGATGCCATCTTAAAAGTATCATACTTTAGGCCTACTATATAAAGCAGGACTGGGCCTACTTTGGACCTACTTACGATCTTAGTGTGAAAAAGCATATTATAGTTGTCTGTGCAGTTTCAATTTGCCCAGTCGTCTATAGCTGAATTCGTTTTAGCCTCTAAGAATATATTGAAAATAATAAGGTGTTTAAAAAATCTAAGGGGTTAAAAAATCAGGATTCAACCGTAACTTACTAACATCTGCTTCAAAATCGCATTTATATTTTTTTTTCGGTTTTTGTCTTGCTCATTGGCACTTAGCGATAGCTGATACTAGTATGTTAATAGATAATGTGAAGTATACCGGTATATAAGCAGCTAGCAGGTGAAGACTGACTAGACATCACGTATCACATACAGTGGAAAAATTATCCTGGTATAACAAAGTGCCAAGGGACCGCAAGAATTACATCGGGGTTTCGTTATAAACGGAACCTCGATATAACGAAGTTACCAAAATAATACCAAAAGATTCGTTTTATCGGGGTTTTAACAAAAATCGTAGAAAAGGACAGCGAAATAGCTATTCCTGTAGGTCGACTGTATTTCATTAATTGTGTGATTTACACAGAACCAGAACCGAGCTTGAAAGTACTGTTCAACAGTTCACAGTAAAATCAAGACTAAAACTAAACAATTCTTTAACAAAACAAAAGCGTGTCACAATAACGCTTGTTAGGCTACTGTTCTTAAAATTATTATCGACTGTCTTTGTTCTGCCACACGTATTCTCAAAAATGCGTCTTTCATTGCACCAAGGCACTGCACAATTACAAAGTGTCGTTGTTCTTCCGAGGAAGTGTTCCTCGCCATTCAACAAAAAGTGCCGTAGCGCCCGCACATTCTCAGTGGCCTCTGAAGGGCGGAGAGTTTTTGTTTCCTGTACGGTACAAATATCTTCAACACCGTCGTCTGAGCTGTAATCAACAACAGCAGTTTCTGCACTCAGTTCAGGTTGCGGCTGGGCAGCTTTGAGTGCTTCTTTGGTGGCCTCTTTTTCTGTGTATGCAGAACCCTTAAAACTTCCGGTATGTCAATATGTTTATGTTTTCAATAAATGTAACATTCATTCGCCTGAAGTCGAGAAAATGTCGTTATATCGGGGTAAAGTTTGTCGTCAGGACCCAATATTTGGTTCGTTAAAACGGGGTTTTCGTCAAATCGGGGTTCGGTATATCCGGGTTATGTGCCATACAAATTACTGTAATTCTGCCGGGACCGAAGAGTGTACTTCGTTATAATGGGGACTTCGTTATATCTGGGTTCGTTATACCGGGGTTCCACTGTATTGGCTGTTCTGCCACATTAGCAACTGTCAGCACCCACCTGGATCTGATCTGGGTTCAAGTTATGTAAATATCTGAGAACTTCAGTAAGAGTGGATGAGAGTGGTTTCACGTGCACCACAACATATAGAAAAAGGAGTATGCCCCTGCCGCATTCAATTCTGAAGTCATCAAACAATTTTTGTGCGCTGCCTTCACTACCAAAAAAAAGTGTCTCGTCCCCTTCTGCTCTGGTCTTGTACAAAAATAATTTTGCATGGTTGCACTGAATTGTCAAGTGACATACTGCGAAATCTCCTTACTTATCTCTATAGATCCTATTTTGAAATATAGAAGAACATTACCGTTTATACGTTGCTATACAAAAGTACGTTGTTAAAAACTGCACGTGAACCTTACCAACTGTCTTTTGAGGGATATACTTTGGTCTTTTATGGAGCTACATGCAGACTCGACTCGAATATTTCATCTTCTGTAGATTTTCCAGCGTACATAACTAAATATACTATTCTCAGAACTCGCCAACATAGGATTTTTAAAAGTTCAGGCTTTTAAAAATACGTTTAATTGCCGTTATGAATCATCTTTTTCACTGCTACGGCCGGGCTGGATGATTCGGTTTGCTTGCGGTCACTTTTATGTGGTGAACGGTCACTGACAAGAACAAGAAAGAATAGACGGAAACAGTGAAATTGTGGTTCGTACTTTATCCACTGCAACATGGTATAAACGGTCGACACGTACGCCGTGGGCGTAAAAGTATCGCCCTAGGCGAAAGACAAAGTTCACCTACATAGCAAAGTGATCAGCTCAAAAGATTTTGAAACGCTAGCTGACTGACAGGAAACAGCTAATTCATGAGGATTTTTATCTCCCAACATGCACTACGCAATATTTGTTCGCAAGGTCAAGTAAAGGGAGCTAGATTTAGTCTTCAAAAACCGGAACTGATGCGAGCGCGAGTCCCGCTGCGAGTGTATGGCAAGCAAAACGTGACTAAGTATCAAAAAGTAGCAATTGGCTTGTGAGAAATACCTTTCGCCAACCGAGAAACGCGGAAGCTCGTAATGCGAGAATTGTAATTTGTTATATGAAATAACACGCAATATTATTTTTTTAAACTGACCTAAAAAGATATACTCTTTTGAATTCTATGTGGTAAGGGTACTTTGTAACAGCTAACGTGGTTACCGTCGGCACACCGTGGGCGTAAAAATATCGCCCGGGGCGGAACACAAAGTAATCGAACAAAGGCCAAGGGCATTAATGAGTTCATCTACATAGAAAGGTGATCAGCTTAAAAGATTTTGAAACGCCAGCGGACTAACAGGAAACAGCTAATACATGAGGATTTTTCAGAATCTCCCAACTTGCACTACCCCAAAGTTTTTCGCAAGGTCAAGTAAAGTGAGCTAGATTTAGTCTTCAAAAAACGGAATTGTTGCGAGCGAGGGTCCCACTGCGACTGTATGGCAAGCCAAACATGTCTAAAGTATCAAAAAGTGACAATTGGCTTGTGAGAAATACCTTTCGCCAACTGAGAAACAAAGCTTGTAATGCGAGAATTGTAACTTGTTGTGTGAGATAACAATATTAATTTTTTAAACTGACCTAAAAAGATATATACGGTCTGATGACAAAAGTTATCACCTGATACTGTTAACTCTTTTGGTAATTCTTTTGAGTACTGCATGGTAAAGGTACTTTCTAACAGCTCAGTAACAATTAAGATTGGGTTACCTGTGGTGCTCACTGCAAAACGCAAATGTTCGTGAGCCACTCCTCAACGTCACTTGTACGTGCTATTTTAAATAACGGAACTGCTGTGATAACAGCATATTATAAAGTATATTTTAGTCTTTGTATTTGTTAAGCCGATTAAAGTTTGATCAGTCACGCTCAAGTTAATACCCCTTAGCTTTAAAAAGATAACACTGTGCCTTTGCAACTTCATTTGATTCCAGTTCTTGTCAGAGCAAGTAAACGAGGTGAGTCCATATTCAGAGTTCAGAGTAGTAGCATGCACGATTATATCAATTTAAGGTTGAGTTTAAAGATTTTCTGTTCACTGGCAGAAAAACTGTTTTTCTAAAAAAAGTTGCAACTTCACCGTTGCTTGGAAAAAATGTATGGTAACGCAGTGCGAGCGCACTAAAACTTAAGAAAATACTTTAATGTTTATTATTGTTCAAACAACGTTAAAACACTGACGTCTCTATTTGATTCATTTATAGTTCCTATTTCATTATACAGTAGTGAAGTCGGGGGTGCTTTCCTCACCCTAACAAATACAGATACAAAAAGATTTATGAACAATCTTTTCCAAGACAATCAGCCACTAGAAAAAAACTGCATATTCGTTTTTGCAAATGAGTCTTGAGGAAACACAATAAACGATCGAACGATGGGAAGTTACTCAGAACGAGGTTAGAAACAAAATAATTCGTTTTTATTGACTAATTCCAAACATCTCTGCGCATTAATAAAAAAATGGAATCTACTACGGAAGCCGATTGAGAATTTTTCGGGTTTTTTATTTTTGTTTGACACATTTGTTTTATTTTTGTTGGACAACTTTTAGTTTTTTTAACTTTTATTATATATTTTATTCACTAAAAGTTCTGCATGCATGGATTAAGTCCAACTTCATGCAGAACTCGCTGACTGACGAGCGAATATATGTTTCGGGAAATGTTTGCCACCGTTGCTGCTTTGAAATCGCCTTTTCAGCTCAAGTTGTGGTCCTTTGCATAAGCTATTCTACGTTGTAGTCCAGCGTTCTTGGCCTTGCCCTTCAATCAGTGAATCAAAAATAGAATGCGCAATCTTTGAAAACCCGTGATTCAGTATCGGCGCGGACCTTCATTTCCTGGCGATTCGCTGCAAAGGAAATAAAGCTTTTACGGGGAGCTCCCCGTAGAAGCTTAATTTCCTTTGAAGAGGTTCAATCTGAAGAGGATATGTATTTCCTAGTGGCCTTGGTAATTGGTTAGTTGTCGCGTTTTGTTTGTTCGACGATTAAGCATATTATTTCTGATGCACTGCTCTTGACGGCCGTATTTAAAATGGCCAGCTGGAGCCTAGCCCCGGGAGCTGCTGCTAATTCAGATTGAGATACATATCAGCATAACAACCAATATAGGACAGTGCACTTAAAAATATATTGTTTTTGGCAATTCGGACTGGATCCGATCAATTGTTTGAAAGTGGCATGCTAAAAAGTGACAACTGAAAACTTAACTCTTGAAAGCAAGACAATTTCGGTTATTCGGAATTTTACCATTGCACTCCCTACTACCATACTACGGTACGAGTCAATTCCAACAGTGCCCACCCCCCAGAGGGCAGACCCCCGGTTTTTTTTAACATTTTGGATTTTTTTGGTCAAATTCCCGCTAAGAAAGCTCTTTCTTTGATCAACTGCTTTGATTAAGTTTCCGGAAACCTTTCCGAATTCTTTCAAACTGAAATTTTTACTGTTTCTTTTTAATTCATCCTCCCGTCAACCCAACTCAAGTCCCAAATTTTCCCAATAAATTTTTGTAAATCGTTTTACGGGGCGAGGAAGAGATACTTGAACTGGCAGACAAATTGGCACACACCTTCTGCCGGTCCTTCGCCTTAAAATTCACTCAGTGAATCCAAAATACAATACAAAAAAAAAGAGAAAAAAACAAAGCAATCATTACCAATAATTAACGCGGGTAGCTAGGAATGTTTGCCCTCTTTAGCTTCAGCCACCCAAAAGATTCCTTTAGAGTTTCCTTCAGGATTTTAATTAAACTAATATGGATTCTATTTCTGAATCTGATTCGTGACCGAGTGAAAGGCAAGGCCAAGGAGAGGCCCACTTATGGTTTGCTTTTTCATTTTATAAATTAAAACCTCGCACTACATCTGCTTTGATATAGTTTGTTAAAAACAACAAACTTAGTACATGATAAAAACCATTTTTCTTGTTGTCGTTTGAACGAACGTGTGCGCGAGCCTAATGTGACTAGCGTGACTAAAATAACCTTAAAAGATGATAACAGATCTGAATGTTCAATTTTTTTAACAAAGTTTTTTTTTGAGTTTGAACAATTACAAAACGCTCCAGGCTTTTAGCTTGTGCAGTTTTATTTGCATTTCCTGTTTTCTTTGGCAAAAGTTACTTATTTTGTTGTGCGTGTGGTGTGACACGGACAAGAATCTGGTACAATTCAAAAACGTGGAAATTGCAGTTTTATAGAATTTTTGGTTACGTTCGCGCAGTATCTTTACTAGATCCCTCAAGAGTAAAACAACAGACTTAGAGACCTATGTCTGAATTATCTTTGATTAAAATATTGGCCGATTTGAGACATTACAGATCAGCTTTTTATCCTACCAGAATCAGCTTCTTGTCAGCGTTTATCCAAATGTCAAAAGTGTGTTCAAAAAGTACAACAGATAAAAATAACTGTTATATCTTAACTAAGGAAGGACCAATGTATATAGTCAGAGTTGAAAAAGTCCCACAAGGATGTTTACCTTTTTGAAGCGAGAACCCGAAAAGTGTTGAATTTTGCGTTCTCGCGAAGTGAAATCCGAGCTTCCGAAGCGTTGAATGTTTTATTGTTTTTTTTAATGTTTTATTGTTTTATTGTTTTAATGTTTTATTGTTCAATTTCGTTCAATGTTTTATTTTTTTTGTTTATACACGTTGTTTGTTTGCTTTGATATGCTTATTTCCCTTTTGCGTTTTCGTTACGTGTTTTGTTGAAGTCGTTAACTGTTTGAATTTATTTTTAGTTGTTATTCAGTAACCGGTGCTCACTTGGTGGGTGAACTGCACACATTTTAGAAATCCCACTGATGTTCAGTTGCTGTTTTTATTTTTTACTATTTATTTATTTATTTACTTATTTATTTATTTATTTATTTATTTACATTTATTTTGAGAAAGGAATTGTTGTCTTCTATATAATTCAAAACTATGTGGATTTCTCTCGTTCTATTAAAAATTTATAAGATATAATTGCATATCTTAAAGTTACTTACCTAGCCCTACCAATTGACAAAGTATGAGCAAAATTGATTTTTTGACCGTGGCCACGATTTCTTCGAGTCTTACTGACATTCACTCTTAATCTGTGCTGTGAATGGTCAATTTCAGGTCCGTAAGTAGCCGTACAGACCTCTAGTTCTGGAGCGGCTGCCATTTACAGCCTGACTTGCTTCAAATAATCAACAAAGCCATATTATAAACATCTTATTAGCCTCGTTTACTCGGTCCGTACGGCAAGTTATGGATCCTCGTTTTTTTCCCTTCCTGGTTTTCATGGCCACAAAAGAAAGGAAAAAACTCGGTCCATAACTTGCCGTACGAACGTCGCACTCGGCTAATAAGAGGTATGTGTTGTATTGTACATGTAATGACATAGTACTGTTATAACCACGTAAGCTGGGAAACATTTCTTTTGGGTTATATTCCTTGTTACAAATAAAATTGTTTTTATGATCAGGTCAGTTTCGTCTGTCGGTTTGCGGTACCGTTTCGCAGAAATTTGTTATGTTTTAGAGCCTGCATACATGGTACTAAATACCTCTTATTAACCGAGTGCGAGGTCCGTACGGCCAGTTACGGACCGAGCTTTTTCCTTCTTTTTATAGCTACAAGGAAATACAAGGAAGGAAAAAAACGGGGATCCATAAATTGCCGTACGGACCAAGCAAACGAGGCTAATAAGATGTTTATTCATATTGCTTTATCGATTATTTGAAGCAAGTGAACGGCCGCTTACGGACCTGAAATTGACTAGTCACAGCACGCAAAATCAATCAGCCATATAACAAGGGCATTTATTGGCACCTTGAGAAATTCTTTGTTTGCATTAGTGTAAGTCCAATAAGTATATAATTGTAACTAAGTATTTAATGCGAAAGAAAAACGAATACAATATTTAAAAAAAGCCAAAAAAACACAACAACTTTGGATGGAATTACATCTACTGAAACTATATCACAGAAAAGTCTTGCTTTATGTCATTTTGATTATAATAGAATAATTATCCATCATGTCCCTTATTTATTTGCTAGCTGGTTCAATAATACATATATTTTTCAATGAGATTATATAATAGAATAAGCTCTTGGGATCAAAAACGGAAAAACTAGGATTCGTGTTAAAAATATGATTTATAAAAAGAGCCCTTCTCTGTGTATAAGTGTAATATCATAGCTCTTGAACAATACTGAAACTCTTCCCCAATTAGGTTGATCTGACATATTTTACATGTTCTTTTTCTTTTTCTACATAAAGTTGAAACTTGAAAGAAACGTAAAAATTACAATAATTGGTATTAAGATATCAGGTTCACAAATTGATGTTAACAACAGAAAAGATTTTCAGATGTCCCGCAGTGGAGACAAACTCTATCAATGTCAAAGTCAGAGTTAAGTAGTTAGTTTATAGATTGAAATAGTACTAGACGGCATAAATTGGATTTAAACTTGAAATTGTCTGATTAAGGGTATATGTTTGCCGAATTGTTCAGTTTATCGTGACTTGCGTTTATTCTGAGAGGCAGTGTGAATGCCCTCATTTGTTGAAAATCAGATTAACATGGCGGAAAGTTAAAACTTGCTAGCTTTGACGCCCTACTGTTGTCAAACTATTAAAGTTATCAGCGAAAAACGCACCAATAAATAGCCTTATACCGGTTAAAATTGATCACGTCAGCCTCTTGCATAAATTTGGTGCGGGTTTTTCCTCAACTTGTATCTTTCATCACTGAGTTTGATGAGGAAATTGCCTTTATTGTCTTTTTCAAAACTCTCGGATTTAATAGGATTTAAAGGTGACACTTCATCACAGCCGATAATCGGACTTGTGGTTGTTTTAAAAAAAGTCATTCTGCGACGAACGCATCCTCCAAAACCAAGGGCGTCGGGTAGAGAAGACGAAAAGAAACGAACTATTTCGACGCGGCAGCCAAAATCCATACGGGCTTTGACACGAACCATGCAGATAACTAATTTCCATAGGCCTTAAATACTTTTGGTAGAAGGCGCACTGCCAAACTATGTAAAGGTGTTTTAAGTCAGTACCGAAAGAGTTTTTAAACATCATTTTCGTGGTACCAAACAACCCCTCGTGACTGAGCTGGTGACAAACGTTTCAATAATCACGATATCACAAGTATTTCGGTCTATTTTTATAGCCAAATCACAGATTCAAGAAGTACTCAAGATCAATTATCCACACATACTGTTTGAAAAACTGATGTTTTTGTGGCCCTGAAAGGTAAAAGCTCCAGTCCCGTAAACTTCCCAAAAACCAGTAAGTTTCGAATGAACCAGCATTGTTTCCATGTGTGTTGCAGTAGTAGGAAACAATACAGAAACTGTGAGCAAAATTGAATTTCGTGGCTGTATCCATGGTTTTGGTGATCATGTCTGATTTTTACTGACATTGCCATAAAGTGGACTACCTTACTGTACTAAAAGTTTTGGTGGAAGGTATCTCCAGGGCATTGAGAGATATTAGCTTGCATTATTACATTAGTGATATAGTTCATACTCTGCAAAGTTCTTGTTTACATTGTTTTCGCTAAAGTAGATGTTTACAGTATCTCTCATTAGTCATTGTTCGTACATATTCATTATAATGTACGTATTTTTAGCTATCCATGCTTAAAATATACTAACCAATTGAGTATCGCCTTTTTCCTTTTTTTTTTCATTTTTTGGCGAGTGTGAAAGTGTGTGTTTGGAATTCTTTAATTTTCTGCTTTGATTTTCTTTGTTTAACGGAGTTGTGCTCTTTACTATTGAATAGAAGAGCTCCATTAATTCCTTACAAAAGCCTGCTGGTTTTTATATGACTCCTCGCCAAGTACTTAGTAGACGATTATACTGTATTTATTTTGAATTTAGCAAGAAAAAAAGAAAAAAAAGAAAAAAAGTCGTTGGTTGGTTGTGCTAAGCTCTCTCACTAGTGTGTGAGAGCTTAGCACAAATAGATAAAATCTCTGACTGCCAACCAGAAGGTCCCGGGTTCAATCCCCGGCCTGGTCGAGGGTTGAACTTTGGGTGACCTTCTT